>CAUYLG010076598.1:0-18621 GCA_963573385.1 Cacajao melanocephalus
AGATCAAGCAAGAATAGCAAGAAGAGCTTCTGAATTGGAAAAGTATATGATGATACAAATATAAATACTTCCGTAACAAAAAATATCCTACATATTAGATGGATGGATATATAGGTAGGTATGTAGGTAGGTAGGTAGGTAGATACATACATACATACATACATACATACATACATACATAGACAGATACATAGATAGATAGATGATAGATGATAGATAGATAGATAGATAGATAGATAGATAGATAGATAGATGTAGTCTGAATTACATGACTGTGCCAAGTATTTTTGATCACTTGCTCATTCAATAAGCAAACAACTGAGCTAGGAATAAGGTTATAAATAACACAGACATGGGCCTGTTGTCAGGAAGGCTTAAGTCAAGTCAGAGGCAAAACTAGGATCTCAGAACTGCCACTTGGCATTACAGCAAATTGGGGACAAGCCAGTGACGAATTTCAGGAACCTGGCAGTCGTACTCCAAGTTTGCTTCAAGCTTGAAGCAAAAATAGCAGCAAAACTGGTTTTCTTTCGCTTTTGACTGAACAACAAGTACATGTGCTTTTCACTTATTCACTCATTCATTCAACCAGACCCTACTGTCACATGCTCTGCATTACCACAGTGCTAAGAGGTAAAGGGATGATGAAGGAAGAATAATTTTCCTGAAGGAGCTTATGGCCTATTTGCCTGGATATACAGGTAAACAATTACAATATAAACAGCGTCCTAAAAAAGTGTCTGCATAGTTTAGTCCCGTGATAATTAACATGTATTTTAGCAAACAGAATGGACAGATGGTAACTGTTTTGATTACCTTAAAGTTATGAATGTCCAAGATGCCTGCTACTAGTGCGAATGTGTAGGATTTACAATGTAAACTCCAGAAAAGTATGTAAAAGGTATACATTGTTTTTTTTTCTTGAGATGGAGTTTCTCTCTTGTTGTGCAGGCTGAAGTGCAATGGCATGACCTCGGCTCACCACAACCTCTGCCTCCCAGGTTCAAGCCATTCTCCTGCCTCAGCCTCCTGAGTAGCTGGGATTACAAGTATGCACCACCATGCCCAGCTAATTATTTTTTATATTTTTAGTAGAGACGGGATTTCTCCACGTTGGTCAGGCTGGTCTCGAACTCCCGACCTCAGGTGATCTGCCCACCTCGGCCTCCCAAAGTTCTGGGATTATAAGCATGAGCCACCGCACCCAGCCGGGTATATATTCTTATTAGGACATTCAGTGACACAAGGAAAACTCTGACGGAGTTATACATAGGTCTGACATTAAAAATTAGGGAAATTTCTGCTTGATGGTTTTAAGGACAACTTCCCAGGAGAAGTGATGCTGGAGCTGAAACAAAGTGGGAGTTCTCTGGTAGCTTGGGATATTCACATTCAGAGCTGCAACCTGAGATTTACAGCCAGGACCCTTCACTGTACCCTGCCTGGCCTTATGTACAGACCCAGGGAATGACACTGCTCACTGCTTCTTGCTCCAGAAAGCTGCATAGAAAGGAAACCTGAGCTTGAAAGCAGCGCAGAAAGGGAGCCACTGAGAAAGGGCTGGTCTCTCTCCTTCTCTCCCCGCTAACCTTGCCCTTCTCCCTCCACTTTCCCCTTTCCTATCTGTTCTCCTTTGGAACCTCCTCGTCACCTCATCCGGAGGTTAGAACACAGTGAGCATCCCTAGAAAACAGATAGTCTGTTCAAATAAATGTTAGCCCTCCTCTGAGGTTGACATTTGGCAAAATCACCCAGGTGGTATTTTGGTATTTTGTATCTCAGCTAGGAACATGTGTGTTTTCACTTTGCAAGCTCTGTGCAGGCAATAAACATTTTGGGGATTTTCTTTTTACTTTTAGTAAAAGTACTAACTTTTTTACTCTGGATCTTGGGGGCCAGAAATAATTAATGTCTTGCATGACTCTCCACACCCTTCTGCAGTGTCAAGCACATCTGTTTTATATAAAAGCTAGTGTTGAGTGAGTGTGTGTGTGTGTGTGTGTGTGCATATACATACATATGCATATATATGCATGCCAGGCACAGAGTAAGCACTTCACAGATATTTACGTATTTCATCCTCATAACCCTCCTATTATCTCCACTTTATAGAAGGAATGAAGAGATGAAGCATTTTGCCCAAAACATTCAGCTAATACTAGCAGTCCTGCCCAGCCAGTCTAGCTTCAAACCCACCCTGCACTTTTAACCCTCACACCATGGTGCCTTGAGCTACCCCTTTATAGTAGACAGTGCCATATGACCATTTCTGCCAACAGATAATAGCTGATAACACCATTTGACCATCTCTCCATTTACAGTGCAATAGTTCAAGTCTCAGTGTCCTGCCAACATCACGTCATCAGACCCTTAACCTGCTTCCTTGAATCTATTGCTGAGTTGTTTCCCTTTTGTTTTCTGTAAAACCCTGGTGCCCTGAAAGGCCCTGTGACCAGAATGGCAGATGCTGCCTTGGGAAATGCAAAGACTGTCTTTCCCAACTTGGGTAATCCCATTTGTAGGTGAGACAGTGTTTAAAAATCACCTCATTCTTCTAGGTTGGACAGAAAAACAAAATAATACTACATTCAACTTAGGTTTATAAACACCCAGTATGAGACAGCTAGAGACAGCAGGATAATTCCAGACACATAATAAACAAATAGCAAATTTAATAGTGTGAGCCTTGTTTATACTTCTGCCATCAACTTTAATGATGAGTCTATTTATGCTAAACTTCACTACATTATCGAAGTCATTAGTGCCTGTAAGTGAGTGATAATGTGCTTGAAACTTCCACAAGGACGCATGGCTTTCTCTGAGTCTTACATTTCAATGTTGGAAGAGGTCCGTCCCCTAGAACAACTATTGGATGTTATGCCCCAGCGAGTGGCCTCTAGGCCAAATGAGTTTGCGAACGCACGTTAAAGAGAATTAAGCAGGTTTGTCTTACTTCAAAATCTGTAACAAGTTAGAAAACATAAATGTGTCTTCTGAACCTCCAAGAGGAGATACACTATGTCAGGTTTTCCAAAAGTATGGACCAAAGAAGCTTTAGAGAAGGCGACAAACAGGCAGTCCTCTATTAGTCCATTAAAACTAGTTTAATGGCTGTTGAATCGGAGAGCTGTAGCAAAAACCAGTGTTTAATGCAAAACCAAAGTACAGACTGACACATATGAGTTCATTACTAGCTAGCAGCACTGGCATGCACATTTGTGCAAATGTGAAGTCCTGATTTAAAAGGACTCAGTAAAGTTGGAATCAAAGCTTCAACAAAGAACCTCAAGACTCTGGATGAGTGTCCCCGCTCTGTCAATGTGAACCAGAAGTCTCAGGTAACCTCAAGTATCCCTACACTTGGGACTAGGGGCACCTCGGTCTGCTGACTAGGGAGGCACAACGTCATTAGATCCTAATAGGAGGCATACATTAAAGATCCAATCTGCATCAGCATTTTTTCCCAAAGATGAATTGTTATTAGCAGACAAGCTGCATGCTGCCTAAATGAGGCCTGAAAGGTAAAATCAATACTATGGCCAACACCAGACCTTAACAGCAGCTCAGAAGAGAGTTGGCTGGAATGGGGCAGTAGAGGGATTCTCATGCAACAAACATTAGCACCTTCTGACAGTGTCCGCTCGTCGGAGAAGTCTTCCCTGGCCACCTTATTTGAGGAAGAACCCCTGGTGCTTCCTTGTTCTTCTTTTCCACACCACCTATTATCTAATATTAGCTTATTATTTTTATTGCCTCTCTCCCCTCCCTAGAATATAAGTTTCATGAGGTCAGGAATATAACTGTCACGTTCATCACCATAACCCCCATGCCTGGAACAGTGCTTGCCACCGAGTATCAACTCCATAAAGACTTGTTCAACATGAAGAGATGTTCTGCTTTTAGGGAACTCTGATTCAGGTGAACAGGTATCTAGCCTTAGAAGTGACAGTCTTGGGTTTTAATTGACATGAACTGTCACTCCTCCTCACATTTACACTGGCCTCATTCTAACCCAGGGCAAGAGAGGTAAAGAAATTAGGAAGGCTAGAGTAAACAAAGCAGAGCTCTGGTGCAGAGGCAAATTGTCACATAGGCCCTTAGACTCATGCTCAAACCAGAAGGTTGGGTTGATCAAGAAGGGCTCAGTGAGGCCGGGCACAGTGGCTCATGCCTGTAATCCCAGCACTTTGGGAAGCCGAGGCAGGAAGATCACGAAGTCAGGTGTTCAAGACCAGCCTGGCCAACATGGCAAAACCCAGTCTCTACTAAAAATACAAAAATTAGCTGGGCATGGTGGCGTGCACCTGTAATCCCAGCTACTCGGGAGGCTGAGGCAGGAGAATTGCTTGAACCTGGGAGGTGGAGGTTGCAGTGAGCTGAGATTGCACCACTGCACTCTAGCTTGGAGACAGAGTAAGACCATCTCAAAAAAAAAAGGGGGAGGGGGCGCTCAGTAAGACAGGGGATCCATGAGCTAGGGGTTGTTTCCCAGCTTCCTGAATCAGAGTAGACAATGCCCAGCTCCGTACCAGCCCTCTGGTTCCAGGCTACATTTCAAAGCCTTTAATCACTGGATAGGACTCTTCTCTGTGTCCTTTCTGGTTTTCCCACTCGACTGCACTGGGTAAAGCTTATCGTCTGTCCTGCCCACAGCCCTTTCTGAAGAACCTGAATCACTCAGTCACCCTGGACAAGTCTGCCCGTATCTCTACCCAGTCTTAGCCAGCTGAACTGAAAATGGGCACAAGGTCAGAGCCAGCGAATCCATAGACTGACCAGTGGCCAACTGGCTCAAACTCTTCTGAGAGAGCATCTAGAAGCCACAGAGACCATCATCTCTGTGAGTCCTAAGCAATAGAACAGTGAGGTCTTATTAATTTTAGAAATGCAGTCACATTGGCCAATGAATAATCAGAAGGAAATGGTGAAACCCTGTCTCTACTAAGATACAAAAAATTAGCTGGGAATGGTGGCGCATGCCTGTAGTTGCAGCTACTCAGGAGGCTGAGGCACGAGAATCGCTTGAGCCCAGGAGGTGGAGGTTGCAGTGAGCAGAAATCGCGCCACAGCACTCCAGCCTGGCAACAGTTTGAGACTCTCTCAAAAAAAAAAAAAAAAAAAAGAAAGAAAGTAAGAAAAAGGAAAGGAAAATACAGAGAAGCTGGAGGAAGCAGAAGGGAGGTACAATATGGCTTCTGCAACTGGAAACATTTGAAAATCCAGTCCCCACTTTCTTAGAGAAAGTTGCTTTCCACTCCAACAGGACGCCTAAGTCCAGCTCATCTAACATCTGATCAGCTTGCATTTCCCATATTCTATATCATTTCTCCCCCCCACAGACACACATTACTTTAACTAGACCATGTGGCTTTCCTGATCTCACAACCAAATATATTCCTCACTAGAACACCTGCTTTGGATCTAAGATGCACTAGCATTCACATGCTTGAAATCTTGTCCCTGTATCTTTGGCTCTGAAGGGCTAGCCACACAAATTCTGTTTTCCACCCTTCCTTCATGGTCCTGCTCTAATCTTGCCCGTTCTTTACCGTCTTATTTGAGTCCCAGTAGAATGACCACTCCCCCTTATGAACTCAGCCATGACCTCTAACTCCATGTGACACCTACTGAAATTCCAGTGTCCTGCCTTTCCCTACTTGTGGAGCAGCCACCATGTGATCTGTCAGGTTCTGGATAGTATAAGATGCAAGTGACATAGTCGCCAACCTCAAGGAGCTCCTAGCAAGATGAAAAGAAACTAGCACATCAATCTGAGCCATAGAACAAAATGGTATGAACTAAACAAAACAACAAATGGGCTGAGAACCCTGAGATCTCCTGGGTAGGTTCAGAACTGGTGCCCATGTGTCCATGTCAAATCCTAAGTTTGAACAAGCTAAGTCAGATGAACTGATTATGTGCTCACTGTGTACATCAAAGTTTCGAAGTTAAAGGTATCTGTAAGGTGCAGAAAAGAAATGTACTTAGAAAGGCTTCTATCATGTAGACATGGACATGATACATGTTTGTCAAGGCAGATGAAAAATACCTCTTCTCCATAAGTAAGGACGTTCACAAACAGTAGCTGAGACAACTCATTACTGACATAAGACTAAATGCCTCTCTAAATGCAATGTAAACACATGAGTTTGATTTATCTGTCCAAACTCTAACATGTTCACTAGCATCAAAGGCTGCATTCAAATCATGCTGCATCCAAATGTTCATCTCTGGGTAGTCTTCTCTTTCACTATGCCCATTAAAATTATTACTGTACTTATTTGTAAATGGTGGAGTAGCGAGGGAACATGCTTAAATGAATGATAAAAATAACACTGGCAAAATACAAAGAGAATCCTGATAACTGCATGGGAATAAATAAAAATCATTCTGATAAAGAATTTTCTATATGAGTACAGTTTCTATTAGCGCTATCTATCTTGCATGGTGAATCAAGAATAATGAAGATACGCCACCTGTATATATTTCCATAATTCATTATTTGCTCCTCAAGCCAATATTTCTCAAAGACAAAACCAAAGTAAGCAGTATTAATGAGTTTTTGGATTTGGACATTTTAAAAAGATTTTACTATCTAGCATCTTTTATGACAATCTTCTAATTAAAAAAAATAAGTAGGCAGTGAAAAGACAGAACCTGTACCCACAGAATTAGACTGAGGTTAATGCAGAAAGGCTGCTGGATTGCTGTTTTTATTACTAATTTACTTTGTTCATTTAGGGAATCAATGTGCTGCCATTAAAGGCTTGGGTTTCACATATTTTATAATTTACACACATTTTCTGATGTGAATGAGCTGTACAGTTTGTAAGAGCTCAGACAAACTCTCTTCTAATGGTCCAATAGATGAGATGCACATGTTCTTAAAATGGACTTGCAAATAGAATGGAAATGCCACTATGCCTGCCATTCTAAATAAGTGGGAAAAAATTCTGAGCAGTGTGGAAGGTTTGTTCAGCAGTTATATATGTTTGTAGCTCCTCCTGCATTAAGCTAGTTATGAAATAATAGAAATTAAGAGGGGCTTTCCTAGCCTTAACTGTTTTCATCTAAATCTAAATCTAATTTTTTTCATTGATTTACAGCAAACCTTATAGGAGAAGTTGAGATTCATTGACCTAGACTAGGATAAATAACTATCCTTCCAAAACCCTTCAGGAAGGTGGAGTGCCCCCAAGTTTTAGGACAAAAGGGTTTTTTTTTATAGATCATAGTAAATCAATAACTCATAGTATGACAGATACAGAATATCCTTACTTAAGATGAAAAACAAATTGTGCATTGAGATCTTTCATCAATAAAAAGCTAACAAATCAGTAGTGCAAACAAAATGAGAGAATCTTATTTCATCCTCAGTCACGAACTGAAGAGATACACCGGGCAGTGTTTTGTGGTTAAAAATTGCTCCTAGGCTGGCGTACTGGTGAACTATTGAGTAAGAAGTCAGTGGAGAGCAACTCACTGTGGGATTTGCAATGCAGAAAGGACAAGTAGGTGTAACATAAAAGGGCACTCTGCATAAATGTCAATTAATGTATTATTCTTCTACAAACTTCTTTTAACAAGTATTTTGGTGGCTTTGAAGCCTCTGTTCTTCTCGGGGGAGCAAGAATGAGACTTCTTGCTTTAGCTTTTGATTAAACAACGTTCAGAAAAAAACTCATCAACATAGACTAAACCCTTCACATTAAAACTAGAGGGCTTGACCCACCCCAATTAGCCCAACTCCTTTGAAATATTACAACCAAGAGGTCCTTTCTTTTCTTGTGCCAGTTAACTCTAAAATAATGTTGCTAGAGCATAACTCCTGAATTCCAAAAACTCCACATACTGCACACAGGAGACACACACAACTAATAGCTATCTTTTCAGTACCATGGGCATTACAACACTTGTAAAATTATGCTCCTTTTGCAGATGAGGACTCTGATGCCAAGAAAGGTACACTGACATGCCCAAGGTCATACAACAAAAGAAGCAAAGCTAGGACCACATCCAAGTCGGTCTGATTCCAAAGCCCATTCTCTTGTGCATTATACCATGGCTGGGTACCGTTCCCAAGGACTTCCATAATTTGTCCACCCTAATATTCTGCTGCCTCCCTACACACCCTCTCCTCTCTATTTCCACCACCTCTTTCATGTCCCAAAGATGTCTATGCTTTTCCAATTGCAGTTTCCCATGTGTGATTCCCCAGTTCTGGGATCTTCTTCATGTTTTAAAGTCTACCATTCCCTCAAGGTTCTGCTATAATTCCATCTGTTGCGAAAACATTTTTGCCTCTAAATTCTTATTGCCTCTTGGTGCCTCCAGTCAGCACCTTCTGTATTTGTTGACCTTGCTTCCCTTCCACAAATTATGTCAGCTGAGGACAAAAACTGTGTACCTAGTGTCTTAGTGCAGGCTGGGTGGCTTAAACAACAGAAGCCTATTTCTCACAGTTATGGAGGCTGTGAAGTCCAAGTAAAAGGTGTTGGGAGATTTGGTTCCTGGTAAGGGTTCTCTTCCTGGCTTGCAGACAGCTGCCTTCTTGTTGTGTCATTGCACAGTGAAGAGAGAAAGGTCTCTGTTCTCTTCCTCTTTTAATAAGGGCACAAATCTCATCATGGGGGCCCTTCTCTCACAAGTTCATCTAAACCTAATCACCTCCCAAAGGTCCACTTCCATTTACCATCACACTGGGGATTGGGGCTTCAACCTATGAATTTTGAAGGGAACACATTCAGTCTATAGCACCTAGCTATTACCAACTGAGAAAGCAAACTTTTGTGCCAAGCACTGTTTTAATTTCTTTATATTGATTATACATATTAATTCACTTTTTTCAACACAACAATCTATTTACAATGATGAATAGGTACTATTATAACCCTATCCTACAGATGGGGACAGGAAGGCACAGAGAAGTTTACTAACTTCTCTCACAGCTTACTAACTTCTCACAGCCCATCCATGATGGAAGGAGTGAGTGAACACAGACCTTATGGTTCCAGAGGCCACAATCTCAAGTTAACACTATGGCATCCCTAAATAGGTATATGCCTCTAAAACAGCACCCAGCTAAGTACTTCATACTTAGGCAGGAGCAAATAAATAATTGAATAGTAGTTGAAATAATCAAACTCAATCAGACTCAGAGTTTGTGGTCTCAGGAAGCATCTGGTTCACTTGGTTAAACAATAATGCACAGGAAGGGGAAATGCATTGCCTGGTGCCACAGAGATGCGTTGTGGAGCAAACCAAAGAAAGAAAGAGTTATTTCTCAACTAAGAGAATTGCTGGACACTTCAAGATTTTTGTTTCTTTAATTTAAGCCACTTCCTCACAAAACAAGAAGATAGTTAAAGAAAGAAGCTTTTTATTAACCACAAAGTTCTAGTAACTGTCTCACTTTTCTCTCTGCACTTACAAATTTATAAAGGAGGGGCTTTCAGAGCAAACTGTTTTCTTGCATGCTACTAAAATCAATGAAACTGAAAATCAGCCTTCTTTTCATGCAAACATTTATGGAACATCTGAAATGTGTGAAACATGGTGAATGATCATGGGACAGCAAGATGAAAGCCAACATACATGAGAGGAAATGTTCTTTTGACACAATTCAAAGTATACTCCCATATAAAAAGTATAAATAAGAAGTTACAGGAGAATATAGAGGAGGCGGAGATTGAGTTGAGCTTTTGAAGTCTAACACAATCAGTAGCTGCATTTGTCCAATGCTACAACATGAAATGTGACAGAGTTTTGTAAAATATTTGAATAGTTTGCCACTTATATTAATATTTAGTCCTAGCTAGGAAGTAACTTCCAATCACTACAAAAAGCATTTGCTAATTTAATTAACTCTATCAAGCATTCCCAGAGTTAACTGTTGAGATTCCAATCACTGCAAGAAGCATTTGCTAATTTAGTTAATTAACTCGGTATCAAGCATTCCCAAAGTTAACTGTTGAGATTAAAATGCTTCTACATCAACTGTAGGTCTTAAATACATAAATGTCTATTTATATGTCACAAAGAAGTTGGAATTTCACAAATCTCACCTTGTTTGCCGCTCAGCAACACTTTCATGTGCTAACACTTCTGTTCAAGACAGAAGACATTAATTAAATAATTAGCCTTGAGCTCAGACATGTAAACAAACACAATTGATGAATTCGTTAATTGTTCTCCCCTGCTGTGGACAGGAACTATTGTTAGCAACAGTAATAATAGCACTGATTTGATTTCAGAGAGTCACTTTGAATGCAAGGAGGCAAAATGCAGAACTCAGATTCAGAGAAGGTAACTATAGAGGAGCGTAGAGTGTTTTCTGCAAATACCAATTGTACAATTGCTCTGTTTATACAGTTACATGAAAGAGGACCAGGAATACTGGCAAACTGAAAATAGCCTTGTCGATGAACATTTGAATTTGCACCAACACTGACTATTCAATTATTTTTGCCAGGCTCCCAGCACTCAGAAATAAAATAATTTAGAAAACATCTCAAAAAAATGGCATACTTTGAAAAAATAAAATCAAACCTCCTCCCTTCCTTTCAGCATCAGAAAGAATTGATCTTAACAAAAATGAAATTAAATAGTGTAGATTGGTGTTCCAATGTTCCTCTAGGATTTCTTTATAAGTGAAATATAAATAGCAATTATCAGCAGACATGTGTGCACTGGGCATAGAAGACATATGCCAGCTGACAACAAATTTCCAATAGGAAATACCAGGATAACTAGAAAGCAAACCGAAATATTTTTTCTGCTGTTTATTAACATGCCAATCAGTCCTTAGTCCATAAAAATTTCATAAAATGCTGTAAACATTTCCCCATGTTCTTCGTTCACATGAAAACCTGATGATATTATTTTCTGTGCTATGTTAATAGAGGTTAATGGTGACTCTGTTGATGAATGGAAGTGGTGAGATCTGATTTTTATTGGCTGGACTGTATAATTTCTATCACCGCAAGTCAGAAACAACACTAGATTGACACCGAACTGGGCCACCAACCCCAGAAAGGAATACTGGACTTGCCAAACAAAAACCGATTCCTCCAAATGAAAAATAAGGAGTAAAAACCAAAAAGGTAGGGAAAATATGAGAAAGGAAGGGAAAGCAGAAGACAGTACAGGGCAAATTGTCTCAGAAAAGCAGGTTTTCTCACAAAGAAAGATAAAGGATCATGGGCAAAGAAAAGGAACTCATAAACCCAAACTCACTTTTCCCATGCAGACACTTTTTTAAATTTTCTTCCAATGTCAAGGCCCAATTTGAATCCCATCTCTTCTAAGTAGTTATCCAAACCTACCTGAGTGATGCCATCTCCTGGCCCTGAAAACTTACGCATCTGCATCTTACGCTCCTAAGCTATGTTCTACCACAGTGACTTATGTGTCTATCTTGCTTCTCCATCCAGATCCCAAGCCCCTGGCTGGCAGCAGCTGAGCTTTGCCCTCTTTAAAATCCCCACAGGATATGGACATGACATGCTGCACAAGCACATGCTCAAAACATGCCTGTCAAATAAAATTAATCAAGCCAATGGCTTCTTCTAATATTCAGAGAATCTGGACATTTATATTGTCTGATGGAGCTTTAAAATTGTTGAGAAAACACAGGGAAAAATGCTATGGAAAGAATCTTGTGTAAGGATGGTAGTCTGGCACTTGACTACAACTCAAAATACATGGCCAGCCAACCCAATTTAAGACTTCCTCTTGGCCAGGCATGGTGGCTCACACCTGCAATCCCAGCACTTTGGGAGGCCAAGACAGGTTTCGAGACTAGCCTGGCTAACCTGGTGAAACCTGTCTCTACTAAAAATATAAAAATTAGCTGGGTGTGGTAGCGGGCACCTGTAATCCCAGCTACCTGGGAGGCTGAGGCAGGAGAATCACTTGAACCCAGGAGGCAGAGGTTGTAGTGAGCCAAGACTGCACCACTGTACTCCAGCCTGGGTGACAGAGCGAGACTTCATCTCAAAAAACAAAAAAAACAAAAAAAAAAAAAGAAAGAAAAGACTTTCTCTCTGCTTTTTCATATCACATTTTCCCACTGACTTCAACTCAGGTGAAGTGCGTCTCCTGTTCCCTTCTCAGGTAAGATGCCGCTGTGCCCAGTTACCAAATCTTGAATGAATGAGTAGATGAGCGAATAAGTAGCCGTGTAGGAGCTGGCAATTCAAAGATGAGAAATTTCTCATCTCTGTCCTCAAGATGTACACTATCACTCTGAAACACAAAGCAAGATGCCGATATAAAAACCAACATAAATAGCAGGAAAAATTAAATATTTAAAAACAAATGTCATTGACTCAAAAGAGATTCTAACGGGCGAGGGTATTGTGGAAAGCCCCTTGGAATAGTTGCTAAGCCTTGAGTTACATGTCAAGAAATGTATCAGATATCCTCTGGTCAAGTGAGGGGAAAGGGTGTTCCAGTCCCAGGAAGCAAAAACCAGCATGATGTAGTGGTGAGAGTCTGGGCTTTGCTCAGGGAGGGAAGACCTAGGTTCCAATCTCAGGTGGGCCACTAAGAAGGTGGTTGGCCTTGTGTGACTCTCTCCTTCAAACCTTGGTTTTTTTAATCTATAGGTAGGAGTGTCACTGCTAACCTTAACAGGCTCTTGAATTAAAATATGATAATGTATTTGATATGTCTAGCAAAATATATTACAGAAGGCAGATGCTTAAGATCTTAAGGTGCATTTGAGAAACAAATCAATCTGTGAAGTATTTCTAAGAGGGTCATACTATGGATCCAACACTCCCTGTCAAAAAGACAAGCAGAAGGCTGGGCATGGTGACTTGTGTCTGTAATCCCAGCTCTTTGGGGGGCTGAGGTGGGCAGACAGCTTGAGCCCAAGAGTTCAAGACCAGCCTGGGTGACATGGCAAAGCCCCTTCTCTACAAAAAGTAGCATGCACCTGTAGTCCCAGCTACTTGGGAGGCTGAGACATGAGGATTGCTTGGGCCCCGGTAGTCAAGGCTGCAGTGAGCCAAGATCTCAATCTTGGCAATAAGTCTAGGCAATAGAGCAAAACCCTGTCTTAAAAAAAAAAAAAAAAAGCAAGAGGAATATGATCACTATGTTTCACTTCCTGTGCCCTCACGAAGCTTGTGGTTTAGCTGCAAACACACACAAACACTGAGGCAAGTATGACCTAAGGTTCAGAAGAAACTAGAGTAAACTATCCTCTAGGTTTGACCCAGACTGAGCATGTTCCCTGGATGTGGAATTTTCTGTGCTAAAACCAGGGAAAGCCTGGGAACACCATAATGAGTTTGTAATCCTAGTGGGGAAATACAAGTTACAAGTTCCACAAGAGATCCAAGAAAGGAACTAGCAAGCACTAGGACGTCTATAATTGGGGGTGGGTCTATACAAAGAGAATGCATAGACCCCTACACCCAGCTGTTTTCTTTCTTTCTGTTGCTGACTCTGAACACCTTTCGAAATATGATCCACTCATCGTAAAACTCAAATTTGAATTGGACCCTTAGCTTTGAACATGAACTCTGGCTTTCTGGTAGGTACAGGCAAATGCTGTTTTCTCATCTTGGAGATGGATAAACTGAACACCAAAGACAGGTTAAACAACTTGTTCAAATCAAAGACACAGCTGGAAATAAAACCCAGTTTCTTTACCTCCTGGTTCAGTATGTATTTTGGGATATATAACACAGGCTTCAAACAGTGTTTAAGTTCTATTTAACCTTAGTGGGGAATATTCCAATTAACATATCCACCCCCGGGTGTTTCTCCCAGTTGAAATTTTCTTCCTTTTTAGTAAACTGAAGGAGACACTCCCCCATCCGCCCCACTTGCTTTTTTTTTTTTCATACTATAGCTGGCAAGTGTTAGTGTCTTCTTTGGTGCCTGCTCAATTCAACTCAAGAGAAGCTTGAAATGTATTCCATTTTTTGGTAACAGTTAGGAAAGGACTGTTAAGCGTTGGAGAAGATCAATCACTCGTGGAAAATGCTAGGTGTCCCATTATGGTATGATAAGTTCAGCTGCATAGTGTATGCATTTTTTTTTGCTCTCTGAATAAATGGCAGAAGTCAGTTCTCCATAAATTCAAAATGTATATGAGAACATGAAATCATATTTTAAGTGGATTTCACATATTGCTCCTCTTTATCATTCTAAATACCAAAGATTAAGTTTGCCTCTTGGCTGTTGCGGTCTTCTCTCTTTCTCTCTGTTTTTTTTTTTTTTTTTAACTTTTGTTTAATCAGATATGAATAGTGGTTAGTGGCTTTTATTGTTCAGAACTACCTGAAAGGGAAAGAGAGAAAAATGAACTCTGCCTGCTGTCTCCATTCCAGGCAATGTTTATTTTCATTATAACTCTTTCTGGCCTCTTTCAAAATGGCATTGTTAAGCAAATGGTGATACTGACCAAAATACCTTTTTACTGAGCGAATCCACAGTTCCTATCCCTTTGCTCCTTGATGCAAGACACTCCTTTTCCCCTTCAAATTTAATTTATTCAAGGATGCCACATAGAGGCTATATAGGGTTGTGGTTAAGAACCCACATGCTGGAGCCAAAATCTCTGGGTTCAAATCTTAGCTGTATTACTTCTTAGCTGCATATGCTTGGCCAAGTCATTTCACTTTTCTGTGTTTCTGAAAAATTAAAGATGGTGGATCCTCTGACCATTATCCGTCTTGTTCCCAGGAAAATTCCCCCGGACCACATTCCCAGCCCATCATGCTCTGCAGTTAGAATTTGGTGCTAAGCATTTTAATCTTTGTTTATTTTTGTTCTCTGAATCAACCTGCAAAGCTCTTCATATTCTAATAGTGTCAGCCTCTGGGGGGCTTCTTCAGAATCTCCTTCATGTGCTCCATTTTCTCTTCCCCGAGACATCTTCTCAACTCCATCTTTATTCTCTTCCTAGAAAATCTCACCTGAGCATTCAATAATATCCTACATATATATCTCTAACTGATTTTCCTCTGCATGCCTGCATATCCTATCTGCCTCTTCTTGGACAAGTAGTTGAACTTGACCACAGGTGTCTTCCTGAACATACACCTCCCCAGTTTCTTCCTATCTCAATAAACAGCAAGCCCATCCATTCTATTGTTGAAGCCCAAAGCCTAGGAGTCAGTCTTGATTTTTCCCTTTCCTTCACCCTCCCAAATCCATATCCCAAGAGTTCCACTTCCAAAACCTGCCCTGATCCAACCCCATCCTTCCATTTCTATTCCCACCGTTGATTTGGTCTGGATCTCTGTGGCATCCTTCTAACTGGTCTCCCTGCTTTGGTTGTTGCCCTCATCCCCCACCCCACAATTCTCTCTCTCTACTCTGCAGCCAGAGAAGTCGGAAAAAATTAAAAAGCAAATTACATCTCACTTTTCAGTTTAACAAACCACTCCCCAAAACCCTCACTCCTCCATCACACACACACGGCATTCCTTTTACATTTAGAATAAACTCCTCTTTATCCAGGCTTATGAATGCCACCATGATCTAGCCTCTGCCTACCTCTCCACTTTTCCTTCCCTCACTCCCTCCTATGTTCACTACACTCTCCACCTCTTGCTATTTTTCAAATGCTCCAAGCCCATCTCTACCTTAGGAGAGATCTTTGCAATAGCTATTGCCTCTGACCAGAATATTCTCCCTCCCCTCCCATCATTCAGGTTGCTCAGTAGTCACCTCCCCAGAGCAAATTCCCTGCTGTCCTACCACGAAAGCTTCATCATCAGTCACTTTCTCTCTCATCCTGCTTTGCTTTTGTCAGACTTCATTGCCAACCAAAATATGATTTTCTTTGTCACTCATTTATTATCTGTCTTCCCCCAAACTCCACAAGAGCAGGGAGCTTGTCTAGCTCACTGTCCTGATCTCAACATTAAAACAAGATCAGGCATATGTCATGCTCTCCATTAGTATTGTTGAAAGACTAAGTGGCCAACTTTTAAAATATCTCACTTCCCTGAATTCATCCACATTGCACTGCTGAGCTTTTACAGGCCTAGATAATTATATTGTAATTAGTCTGAAAGAATGGCATTTAAGTTATAAGTTAACAAGCAGAAGAATGACTGTTCTGAGGACACTGACCAATTGCTCATTATCTCTGGAGTGAAATAAACAGGCAGAAGCTGGCTTAAATTGTTGTGGGACAGCTTGACTTGCTGTAAGGAAAATTTTTTTGATTTTGAGGGTCATGAATAAATGAGAAAGGCTATAAAGAAAGGTGTCAATAGACAGATCCAAGATGGTCGAATAAGAACAGCTCTGGAGTGCAGGTCCCAGCGAGAATACAGAGGGTGAGTGATCACCACATTTCCAAACAAGTTTTTATTGCCCACAGACCAGGAAATTCCCGGGAGGAAAAGCGCCACGAGTCTCCAGCATGGCTGTTTCAGCCAACAGAGTGGGTCTCCGCACAAAAACTCACACAAATCTGGGCAGCTGTTTCAACTAGCTCCTGGAATGCCTGGGAGACAGAGTTACCCATTCAACTGAAAAAAAGGGGGCTGAAACAGGGAGCCAGGTTACCTGGCTCGGCGGGTCCCACCCCCACAAAGACCAGCAATCTGAAATGCTCTGCATTGAGAGTTTCACAGCAAGTGCAGCTGGACCTGGGATGGTCCAGTTCGGTGAGGGGAAGCACATATGCCATTACCAAGGCAGTACACCACTACTGAGGCAGTCTGCCATTACTGACGCAGTCCACCATTACCAACGCAGTCCACCATTACTGAGGCAGCCCGTCATTATTGAGGCAGACCGCTATTACTGAGGCATTTCTAACTATACCTCTATAAAGAAACCCACAAGGAAGTTCACACAGCAGCTGGGCAGAGCCCACAGCAGCTCAGCAATGCCTCTGCTGGCAGACTGTGACTAGGCTACCTCCTTGCTGGGCAGGGCATCTCTGACAAAAGGCAGCAGCACATCAGGAACTTATAAATAAAGCCCCACCTTCCCAGAACAGAGCACCAGGGGAAAAAAAGGCAGTTATGAGTTCCGCTGAAGCAGACTTAAATGTACCTGACCAGCAGCTCTGAACGGAACAAGGGTGCTCACAGCGCAGCACTTGAGCTCCTATATGGGACAGACTGTCTCCTCAAGGCAGCTCCCCAACCCCCATATATCCAAAAAGACACCTCATAAAGGAGAATTCAGGCTGACATCTAGTGGGTATCTTTCTGGGACAAATATAATAGAAGAAGAAACTGGCAGCAACCCTTACTGTTTTGCAGCCACCACAGGTCCCCAGGCAAGCAGAGTCTGGAGTGGACCTCCAGCAGTCCTATAGCTGAGGGGCCTGACTGTTACAAGAAAAACTAAAAAACAGAAATAACTTCATCATCAACAAAAAGGATGTCCACTCAGAGACCCCATCCGATAGTCACCAACTACAAAGACCACAGGTAGATAAATTCACAAAGATGGGAAGAAACCAGTGCAAAAAGGATGAAAACACCCAAAACCAGAATGCCTCTCCTCCTCCAAGGGATCACAACTCCTCACCAGCAAGGGAACAAGGCTGGATGATGGGTCTGATGAATTGACAGAAACAGCCTTCAGAAGGTAGGTAATAACAAACATCTCTGAGCTAAAATAACATGTTCAAACCCAATGCAAAGAATCTTGAAAAAAGGTTTGACAAAATGCTAACAAGAATAAACAGCTTAGAGAGGAACACAAATGAATTGATGGAGCTGAAAAACACAACATGAGAACTTCGCAAAGCATACACAAGTTCCAATAGCTGAATTGACCAAGCAGAAGAAAGGATATCAGAAATTGAAGATCAACTCAATGAAATAAAATTAGAGGTAAGATTAGAGAAAAAAGAGTAATGAACAAAGCCTCCAAGAAATATGGAATTATGTGAAAAGACCTAATCTATGTTTGATAGCTATACCTGAATGTGACAGAGAGAATGAGTCCAAGCTGAAAAACACTCTTCAGGATATTATCCAGGAGAACTTCCCCAACTTAGCAAGGCAGGCCAATATTCAAGTCCAGGAAATACAGAGAACACCACAAAGATATTTCTCAAGAACAACCCTAAGGCACATAATCGTCAGATTCACCAGGGTTGAAATGAAGGAAAAAATGCTAAGGGCAGCCAGAGAGAAAAGTTGGGTTACCCACAAAGGGAAGCCCATCAGACTCACAGTGGATCTCTCAGCAGAAACCCTACAAGCCAGAAGAGAGTGGGGGCCAATATTCAACATCCTTAAAAAAAAAAGAACTTTCAACCTAGAATTTCATATCCAGCCAAACTAAGCTTCATAAGCAAAGGAGAAATAAAATCCTTTACAAACCAGCAATTACTCAGAGATTTCATCACCACCAGGCCTGCCTTACAAGAGCTCCTGAAAGAAGCACTAAACATAGAAAGAAACAACCTGTATCAGCCACTCCAAAAACATACTAAATGGTAAAGAGCTTCAACACAATGAAGAAACTGCACCAACTAATGGACAAAACAACCAGCTAGCATCAAAATGGCAGGATCAAATTCACACATAACAATATTAACCTTAAATGGAAATGGGCTAAATGGCCCAATCCAAAGACACAGACTGGCAAATTGGGTAAAAGATCAAAACCCATTGGTGTGCT
>CAUYLG010076600.1:0-67982 GCA_963573385.1 Cacajao melanocephalus
GTGGGGGAGGCACTGCTAAATGCTTTGCATGCAGGTACCTCCCTATCTCTATGAGGTAGGTTGCCATTATGATGCTCATAGAGGCTGGACAGCTAATATGAGGTGGAGCCAGTATTTGAGCCCAGGCAGTCTGACTGTGGTGCCCCTGCTGTGAACAGCTGTGCATGCTGCCTTCCTCCTGCAGCTGCATGAAAGGGTGTGGAACCTTCTAGAAACAGTTCCAGAAGAGTGAAGTGTGGTGGTGGGAGATGAGATGGAGCCTTTTGTATAAAAATACCGTGCTAAGTACTGGGAGATAGAAAATGGGAGATGAAGAAGCCTTTTGTATAAAAATATCATGCTAAGTACTGGGAGATAGAAATGAAGTCAGACACTGTTGTTTTTACCACCTTGATACATAACATCTTACAGGACAAACAAAACCTAACATGAACCAATCCAGATTCGTATGATAGAATATGAAAATATTGTCTCTATTTAAGCACAGGTGGGAGGAGGACTAGAAGGAGTTCCTTTGAATTAAGGCACTTTAAAACATTTGCTTTCAAATTTTAGCGCTTCACCTCAGGCACAAAATTTGCCTTCTTTTAGGGTTTTGACCTGGCAGACAAGAACCCTGTCCCTGTGGTCAGCAGATTTGCCCATTTTGAGTTGGGAAGCACTGTCTTCAACCTTGTCTTCCTGATGATCCTGACAATGGTCGTCAGGATCTCTAAACAGATGAACCCATTAGCCTAGTGAACCACCTGCCCCAGCTGTTTATTTACCAGCACATTCACAGTTTTTCCATCTATAACCACTGCCTGTGTGAAGATCAGCCTGGAAGTGGTTGGAGGGTGGGGTGGGATGGGTGGTTACACACCTGGCTGTAATCCTTGGTTTATTTTTGCCCTGTTTTCATCCATACTTCTGTGTCTCCTGTGTGCCAGCCATTGACTTGGGTGTGGGGACAGAGCAGTGCAAAAACAGACAGGGTTCCCTGCTCAGGGCACTTCGTTTTCCTCAGATTTCATTCGCTCATGTACATTTTCACAGTTGATTGGAAAGTGGCCTTTGGTGTGAATTCTAGGATTTCACACTTTTGGGATAATGCAATGGTCACACTCCCTTTCTGCTTTGCCCCAGCCAGTCCTTTCTGAATAAAGGTCAGGTGGTTGGGGTAGGAAGATGGTGATGTGAATGGGCCTGTGGGGAGATGGCAGGGGCTTGGAGAGGGCATCGTGTCGTGGCGGGCCATATTTGTGTTGGGGATGGGAACGGCACAGGGCACACCTGTTTCCTAGTGCTGCAGAATCCTCGCCCTGAGATGAGCCTGCCCACTAGCCCGCATCCTAATCCTGCTGTTGATTGGAGATAACTTCAGCGGTCACAGGGCACCTCTTCTCCATGGCAACCCCTCTAAATATTCCTCTAGTGACTTGTGCTCTACATTCTGGCTGGATCCGAGCCCTCCTGTGGCAAAATATTCTAAAGATGTTAAAAGAGAGAGGAACAAAAAAGGCTCAACTAATAAATCTATTCTAAACGACTGAGTCATTTGTTTTGATTACCCGGGTGATTGCCAAATGTTAATTTAAAACTGGAATAGGCCATGAGCTCACTCCCCTAACAATGTGAGTGTTTGAGCTAATACAGCTTGATAATGAGGGAGCCAGATCCACTGCCAGTACTCATGTTATATGATAAACAGACATTTGGAGAAATATGCAGAACATCTTGGCAGTTTTCCTTTAATTGTAAGGGTTGTAAATACAAAGTAGAATGTGTTACTGTGAGCCATTTCAAAGGAAGTTGACTTGATTTTTTTTAGAATTCAGAACTTTGCTTCTAAAAAGGTAACTTTGTCTCTTGATTCTCATTTTTTCCCTAACTTAGGCACCTTGGGAGTTGTTTTCAACTGTATCCACCCCTTGCTGAATACATCCTATCTGCCACACATCCAGTGTGAGGTAAGTTTCACTAATTGCCACCAATTCTTATACCGATCTCCAACCTTCCAAGTTGTGGTATTAGGGGTGGCATTGTACAAAGGGTTTTATTTGTACAGGAGGTTTCAGAAGGTTCATTTTAATTGACCCAACCAATATCACTGCTTACCCTAAATATTAGCTCTTGGGGAGAATGCCTTTTCAAGGGAAAATCTCATTTGCTTTCAGCTTGGGGGTATGTAAAGGGAATTTGCCAGGCACAACAAAACTGTTCAAAGGTCTGCTTGAAAATAAAGATCTGCTTGTGTCGCTGCATGAACAGTAGGGAGCAGGAAAGCTCCATGGAGCAAATACTGGGACAGGAGGGAGGAGAGCCCTGCTGCCAGCCAGGAGAAAGTTAGGGTGACCTGATCAACTATTAGGAATCTTTCTCCGTGGGTGGAAGGAGCCAAGGTGTGGGACCGGCACTGCAAAATCTGGTGATAGGAAGTCCAAAGAGTGCTTCTGGTGGGTGACATTAATAGGGTCCAGGAGATTTTCTTCTGATTTGCCCTCAAGTTCAGAACAACCTGTGGGCAGCCAGGTCAAGCAGACCTTTCATGTCACATGCATTGGATAAGCATACTCTGTCCTCTTCATTTAGCCACAGTGGCTTGTTTATACTCTGTGATGACTCAGGGTTCCTCAATTTTCTCTTTGAGAGAAGGACATTGACCTTTGAACGTAATGAAAGGAAGGAATCTAAGAGAAGGCTTATCCAGGCACAATATAGGAATGGTCCGTGCCCGGTATCCATGCGCTCACAAGAGGGGATATAAACTTTGCCTGCACTGTACCTGTCAGGATTTCCCGTTTCATCCTTCAAAAGGTTGCTGCAATTTTGCCTTCACCTTCATCCTGCCCATGCTTGCACGCAGCCACATGGTCAGTGTAGGTACTTAGATTTCAGTTAGAGTACATGCTCACCAGGTGACAAGAATTGCCTTTGTTATGTCTACTTGCTACAGAATTCTCCCCAGATTTTAAAATATATCTCTTCAAATACCTAAATATATTAAACCTTAAAGAGTAAAAAGCATAGGGCAAGGTTTTAGAAATGCTAAATCTGAATTTTATAATCCGTCTCATCAGTTATGGCGGTAGTCGGAAGTCCTTCCAAAGCCCATGGGCTTGAAGCAGGCTCAATGATAAAAGCTTCAGCAGCTTCCCTCTGCTGCTGGAGATGCAATCTTTATTTTTGGGTCTAAATCCTGCCATCACTCTCATTCATAGCCTTTACCTATAAGGGTTGTTTTCAAACTTAAAAAAAAATGATGGAAACCTATCTTCAGAAAATACAAATCTTTAGATCTAACCCCATTAAAGAAAACCAAGGCTGAACTGCTTTGGCTCAAGTAGGAGACGTGACTCTCTGTCACTCTCCTCTGAGGAACCCTAGGGCAGCACTCATAGGCAAGTGTTGAACAATGAGAGCACATGGACACAGGGAGGGGAGCATCACACACTGGGGTCTGTCAGGGGAAATAGGGGAGGGACAGTGGGGGGTGGGGAATTGGGGAGAGATAGCATGGGGATAAATGCCAGATATAGGTGATGGGGAGGAAGGCAGCAAATCACACTGCCGTGTGTGTACCTATGCAACAATCTTGCATGTTCTTCACATGTACCCCAAAACCTAAAATGCAATAAATATTAAAAAAATAAATAAAAAGTATAGTACCCTATTGAAAGAGCAGAGAGTTGAGCTGTGTGCCCTTTCCCAGCTCTTATTTTTATTTTCCCACAGAAAAGAGACTAGATTCTTTAAGGAGATCTAAAGAAGGGAGATGTAAAGATATAAAGGTTCTTTAAGGAGTTACACAGACATCCTCTCATCAGATGGAGATGCCAGCTAGGTGAGAACTGGCTATTCACATGCATTATTTGCCCTTAGTAATTCCATAGCAATCTGCAAATTCAATCAGCTTCATCAGCAGAAAACTTTGATAGAAACCATGTGTACAAGGCTATATTCTTAAAGTAGAACATTTAAATCGAAGTTTTTCAAACACACATTTCAAGTGGTTTTATGATATCAAGCACACCCCAGTGACATCTTTACATTCACCAAAATTTGGTGTCCTTGGGTTTTTAGAACAGTGAGTTTCTCAGGTCTGTCAACTGAATAGAATTTGTTAAATTCTGGGTGGGTTTTTTTTTTTTTTTCTGAGAATGGAGTCTTGCTCTGTTGCTCAGGCTAGAGTGCAGTGGTGCAATCCTGGCTCACTGCAACCTCCGTCTCCCGGCTTCAAGCCATTCTCTAGCCTCAGCCTCCCAAGGAGCTGGGATTACAGGCATGGCTACACCACCACACCTGGTTAATTTTTGTGTTTCACCATGTTGGCCAGGCTGTTCTCAAACTCCTGACCTCAAGCTATCCACCCACCTCGGCCTCCCAAACTGCTGGGATTACAGGCATGAGCCACTGCACCTGGCCAAATCTGTTAAATTCTGTTTCCTTGTAGCAGAAATATATAAGATTACACAATTGCATCTTGTATTCTTTCTTCCTTTCTTTTTCTTATTAATTCATTCAGCCCTACTATGGGCCAGGGCAGGAATGTAGTGGTGAGCACAACAACAAAAAATACATTTTGGGTTTGACATTCTTCAAGGGTGGGACATAGCTAGATTATTTTCCCTTTTGTAGATGAGGAAACTGAAAATTGCTTTACTTTTCTCGATTCCATTGCCCAATATTCAGTAGACAGGTATAGATGCAGGGGTACAGTTCAAAGTCCCCGTCTCTACTCTGCTCTTTGAGCCTATGATTAATGCCCCCTCCATATAAGCTTGTGCAAATAAAATATTCAGTAATCACCATAGATGCAGCTGTGCCTGGGACCCAAAGGCCCTAAAATGAAAATAAATGTAAACTGTGCATTTCATGCTCTATTTTTAAAAAGTTTGTTTGGAGTGATTAAACAGTTTAGTAAAATGGACTTCGCTGTTTCCACATGAGGAAATTTTGTTATTTTTTATTTATTTATTTTTTTGAGATGGGGTCTCACTCTGTCACCGGGGCTGGAGTGCAGTGGTGTGATCTCGGCTCACTGCAACCTCTGCCTCCCAGATTCAAGCAATTCCTCCCAAGTAGCTGGGATTACAGGCGCATGCCGCCATGCCCGGCTAATTTTTATATTTTTAGTGGAGATGGGGTTTCACCATGTTGGCCAGGCTGGTCTCGAACTCCTTACCTGAAGTGATCTGCCTGCCTCAGCCTCCCAAAATGCTGAGATTACAGGCATGAGTCACCGCACCTGGCCTATTTTGTTCTAAATGATGGTGTGTCCTCTTTTAATATAATGTTTATCATAGATAAACTTTATTATTCAGAAACTTAGAGTTATTCCATTTGGCTGGCTTTTAGTTTATGAAATTATTTGGAACACAAGCTTGAACACATAATTTTTAACTCCTACGTGAACTGGGCTAAATTTGAGTATTTGTACTGTAATAGTGACAATATTGTTAATTAAACATGTGTTTCACATGAAGATATTTATATCACTGACATATGGTCATTTTCATTATTGATTTGACAGTTTTTTAATATTCACAAAACACAAATTTTGAAATACAGTAGTCAGAGTGATTTGATTTGTGCCATTTGTACTGATGTAACCTCTCTTCTTGGTGCACTAGCGGTAAGAAGGAAAATCAGCACAGATGGGTTACGCAGACTAAATCATCAGTCTAGAGCCAAGGTCTCAAACTAGTAGGCTGAATCTGGCACACAGAAGTGTTCTTTTAAAATTTTAATTGCCAGTATTTAAAAATTGAAAGATTTCATATTTTTGAAATCCAAATTTTTCAGCTTCTCTTGAAATATCAGAAGATCTGGCAGTATTGAGCCCTCATTCCTATTTGGCTACACTAGGCTGGAGCCAAATGGCTGCTGTTTCTTTAGCTGGAGCCTGAACTCTGAAGTTTGCTACAGTCTTCGGCAGGTCCTGTAGTCTCCTTGACACTAAGGACAAGGGTTGGTTACCATTGTCTGAGCGTTTTACCTCTATAGACATTTGAGTTTTCAATCCGAGGTCTAGATAAAATTGAGGTTGCAAACTTAAGGTCATCCTTTCTCTCAGAGTATCAGCTTGCTAATTTTCAGGCGTATGACATTGGGTGATGATCATATTAAGGGGTGCTTTAAAAGGGTTGAGGGCAAACATTTCAGGGGAGCGATACTTTCTGATGATGACACTTGATTAAGGAGCATTGACAGATACGGGTGTTTTATTTAATTCTGGAGGATTCCTGTAGTCTGCTTTGGTGCTTCTCACACTTTAACGTGCAGATTCTGATGCAGCAGGTCCAGAGTAGGGCCCGAGATTCTGTACTTACAACAAGCGCCAGGTTATACCACTGCTAATCTGAGGAACTACCTCTCTCTGAATAGCAAGGGGACTGCCTTAAAGCAATCCTAAGAAAAATCAGTGAGGCAGTGACGGTGCTAATGTTAAGAACATTCACTTTTCTTTGACCTGAGAAAGAAAAAGAGATATGAACCAAGGTATTTTGTGTTGAATCTTCCTAGATAAATCTGGATCTGCTTTGAGTTGCAACACAGGAGGTGAAAAATCAATTATTTTCAATGCAGCATAGCACATGGAAAGATAAATCTAACTTTGATTTTAAAATTTGTTTTAAATTATGTGCTTCTGGTAAAAAATGCTAGATATGTTAAAGCTCAAGATTTATGAAATGTAGGGATTAGGACTTTTAATTTTAGGAAAATTTAGGAAAATATGGGGCTTATTTACAAGAAAACTTATAAATAAGACTGCAGTAAATAGGATAATTATCAAATCCTTGGATAGATGATAACCTTGTAAGCTATAAAATGATTTTAAAAAGTTGGAAAGGAAGAAATCAACAGTTTCAAATGTATACAGTCCTGCAGTGAAAAAGTATAATTAAAATGAAAAAGAGCCGGGTGTGGTGGCTTACACCTGTAATCCCAGCACTTTGGGAGGATGAGGTGGGTAGATCATGAGGTCAGGAGTTCAAGACCAGCCTGACCAACATGGTGAAATCCTGTCTCTACTGAAAATACAAAAAATTAGCCAGGCATGGTGGCGGGCACCTGTAAATCCCAGCTACTCAGGAGGCTGAGGCAGGAGAGTTGCTTGAACCCGGGAGGTGGAGGTTGCAGTGAGCCGAGATCTCACCATTACACTCCAGCCTGGGAGAAAGAGCAGGACTCAATCTCAAAAATAAATAAATAAATAAAATGAAAAAGAAGGCACACCAGGAAAAATGTGTGGCACATATGACAAGATGCATACTTTCTGTATCATACATAGAGCTCATACGGATTGTAAGAAAGGTGTGCACAGGCCGAGCACGTGGTAGACGCTTCCTAACTGTTGACTGAATGAATTATTCAGCCTATGGATGGGTAAAAGACACTCACATTCTATCACAATGTAAAGAAATGCATGGAAAACGTTCAGCCTCACTAGTATGCAAAGATAAGCATATTTAAACATCAGCAAGGCACACTTTTCACTTACAAAAAGAAAACCCGATGTCAATATGGTTAACTTGAAAGGGATATGCACTTACTCACTTCTGGCAGCAGCGTAAGTTGGTACAAAGCCTTTTGGAACACTATTTGGCAATATATGGCTAAAGGCACAAAGATTGGTGCCCTTGATTCTAGTAATCATCCTTCGGGAAATGTGTTCTAAGAAACAAATTGTTCTAAGAAAAGAAAAAAAGGCCAGACGTGGTGGCTCATGCCTGTAATCCCCCAGCACTTTGGGAGGCCAAGGCAGGTAGATCACGAGGTCAGGAGTTCGAGACCAGCCTGACCAATATGCTGAAACCCCGTCTTTCTAAACACACACACACACACACACACACACACACACAAATTAGCCAGATATGGTGGCACGCACCTGTAGTCCCAGAGGCGGATGTTGCAGTGAGCCAAGATTGCGCCACTGCACTCCAGCCTGGGCAACAAAGAGAGAGACTCCATCTCAAAAAAAAAAAAAAAAAAAAGCTGTGTAAGTATTCATCACAGTGTTATTTGTGAGGACAAAAATAATTTTAATATCTAATGTGAAAGAAATAGTTCATTTATTCAACACATAGTTTTGGTTAAGTAGGGTATGATACATCTATGCAGTGGAATTTCATGAATCTGTTAAAGATTATGATTTTCACACTTACATTAGCAATATGAAAGAATTTGTGTAATATGGTCTTACTAAAAAATGCAGGATGCAGAATTGTATATATGCTTTGATTGTAACATGCAAAGTGATATGTACCTGTGGACGAGAACTAGAAGACACAAGGAAAAATGTAAGTATCACTTTTTTTGAGGTTATATTCATGTTTTGATGTTGTTTGTACATTTTGCTGTAAATATATGCTCACTTAGATGTTGAGAAATTTCTGTACGCAACTCCATATCACAAGCAGGATATTCCAATGTGTATCACACAGTAGGTGCTTAGTAACTAACCAAGAAACTTGAGAACTCCTGTCTAAACGTGGGGTTCCAATGCTCTAGTTCCTTCTAGTTCCTTCTCGCTTGTTTTGTTTCATCATCCTGAGCCCCCATTTCTCTTTCTTCCATTTTTGGTGGTTGGTAGAGGCATCCTGGTATCCCACATGACACCAAGTACAAATATTTGTTTCGGAGCTTTTAATGAATGTGTAGCAGTGCCAGACAGGGAATGAATCTTCACGTTTAAAGGTCCAGGGTCCACTTAAGGAGAATCTTAATGGAGCTATAGCTCAAGAGCGATGCGTATTTCATCGTCTGATTTTCTTTAGATAAGCAACAAAAATTCGCTTTAAGGTCATGAGCCTCCTTAGAGCAGTCCCCCTCACCTTCAGCTGTATTCCCTGTTTCAGATATACTTGTTTCTCTGCTGTAAGTACACTTTTCTCTTCTAATTAGGTCGGTTACTTCATGTCTGTTTTTCTTCTTTGACATGGTTTCTTCTGGCTTTGGCACCACATATTTTCCCCATATGTCATTGCCTCTGGAGCTTCATGTTGCAATAGTTTTTCAAGGGGAACGGAGAGCACGTCGCTAAGGGTGGGGGATGGCTCTTGACTCTTTTGCCTGCCCTTTGCTTCAGTGAGTGTTCGTATTTCTTTTGGGCCTAGTTCTGTTTGGTTTTGTAGTCTTCAGCGTCAGTTATGTTTGGACTGAGAGATACTTAAGTAAAAATAATGGTAAGTCAGAGATATGTCTGGCAAAGGTGCAGCACATTTGTTAAGGTTGCTGGTTTATTTATCTCCCTTGTCTCTATGGAGACTAAATCTGGGTCTGGGATTTAATGGACTTAATTTTGACCTCTTGTAAGATCTCCTAACTTTTCCCAGCCTCTGATTTAGAAAGAATTCATTTTCACTTGAGGAGAGAAACTGCCTCACTTACAAAAGGGATCCTAACTCTTGAAAAGTGGAATCTCCAGTCTTTGATTCTTACATAGTCTTCAGAGTACCCGTTGTGCCTGTAAAGAAAGCTAAGAAGTCGTGTAGAAACACACACACGCACACACACACGCACACACACACACACACACACACGTAATATCTCAAGGAAATACTTTTCTTTCAAGTTAAATAAAGTATTATTTAGTTCATGTGACCGAACTGTCTAAGAACTTTCTATAAGAGAACCTTTTGTTAGGATACCAAATCAGTGGAAACATTGATCTGACATTACGTTTTTATTTTTGAAAAGTATCTCCTTTACCCATTACAGGATTCTAAATTTGCACTCATATAAATGTTTGAAACATCTTTCAGAGTTCAAGTGTATTAAATTGTGCTAGGGAAGTCCACAATAAAGATTGGGTTTGACCAGGATTCTCATGGAAGGAGTCAGATTTGGACAGTTAAAATTCAAATCTAGTGTTCCAAATCCATCTACATAATTGATGTGAAATGAGGACACAGATACCTCATCTCTAAGGTAGGTAGAGTCAGACCATCTTGGACTTCTATTGGTTCGAATGATCCTTCAAAACTTTTTCTCTTCTACTGTATGGTGCTTTGAGACTTATAAAAACATTCCAGTTATAAGAATTTACTAATTTATTCATCTATTTACAGGTCCTTTCAGCTTCTCTGAGAATAAGCTCACATGTGAATTTTCTTTGAAACCAAAACAAATGAGTCAGTAAATGATTAATTATCAAACATTGCATAGAGACTGAGGCAAGGGAAGTGATAAAAGTATTCTACTGTCCGTACTCCCCAAGTAAAAAGTATTAGAGTTCAGATCTGTCATCAAGTTTAGTTCAAGTCCAATAGGAATTTGTGATTATTTAGTAAGATTTTTGAACATCATAAAAGTTCAGTGCATATGGAAGTTCTTTTAAGATTTTGTCCATCATCAACTCTTCTATTAATAGACAAAGCTTTGAGAAGCCAACAACAGATGCTCTCCTGTAAGAGAGAACCATGCCTGGGAGATGAATGTTGGATGCTCCTTAATTTCTGGGTTTGAAACCTTGACTCATTCGTCTTATAACCGTGGACTTAGAATATTTGTTAGATTAAGGTCATAGCTAAATCATACAAATTTTATTAGGATCAGTACCATAAGCATAGCTGAGGTCAAAGCTTTTATGGAAATCACAATGTTAAGGCCTAAAGTGCTTAATAATGTCTGAGAAAGAATGGCATTTTTATCATCATTATCATTATCATCATCATTATTATCGTATCAACCTTACATTACATGTTGAAAGCCCAGTGTGGTGAACTGTGCTAATAATAGTTATAATTTATGTGTTTCATTAATGATATTTCAATTTTGTTTAAACAGCTGTAGGGATCAACTTAAAATAAAAAGGAAGAAAGATATAAAAATGGATTTAGAATAGTAGCCTCATTGTCTGTCTCATCAGCCAGATAAGCTTTGTGCTCAGTGGAGCATCTCTCACTGAAGGACATCTAATTATTGGATAAACAATTAGTTTCTTTAACAATTCTTGGGCTGTGTGCAGTGGCTTACACCTTTAGACCAGCTATTCAGGAGGCTGAGGCATGAGAATCACTTGAACCCAGGAGGCAGAGGATGCAGAGATCACACCAATACACTCCAACCTGGGTTACAGAATGAGGCACTGTCTAAGAAAAAAAAAAATCAAACCACATAAACCAAAGTACAGTTCTTCACCTAAGAAGAGAAGCAGAAAAACAATGGTCTGTGGTCTTTGTGAGTCTGTGGACATCTCTTAAACCATGTGCTTTGTGTACATAATAGAACCATTTCTTTTTCTTTTTCTTGCTTGCTTCATATATATATATATATATATTTTTTTTTTTTTTTTGAAAAAGAGTCTCACTCACACTCTGTTGGCCCAGGATGCAGTGCAATGACACAATCTTGGCTCACTGCAACCTCTGACTCCTGGGTTCAAATGATTCTCATGCCTCAGCCTCCCGAGTAGCCGAGACTATAGGCATACACCACCACGCCGGGATAATTTTTTGCTATTTTTAGTAGAGATGGGGTTTCACCATGTTGGCTAGGCTGGTCTCAAACTCCTGACCTCAAGTTACCCACCCACCTCAGCCTCCCAAAGTGCTGGGGTTACAGGCATGAGCCACTGTGCCAAGGTGATAGGACCATTTCTATACACATTAATTAGGGCTACAATTGATAATTTACTTAAGGTACTCTGTGTGCTTCTTTCCCAGAACCAGTAGAGCTTTCTTTTTGGGTGGTGAGAGTTTGTGTACATAATTGTCAGCGTGCACAAGCAAGGGGATTTATAATCCAGAGTGTGTTTTGCTCCCTACAGTGGTTCAGATGCAAACTAGTTGGAGAGGGTGAGTTCCACCTTTTGCATTGGCTCATGGGATAGGTTTGAACTGGAAAATAGTACAACGTGCTCCAGTATTTTTAGCCTATCCCTTATGTTCCCAGCTCTGCCCTTTGAATTGTCAGTCCTCATAGACTTTACACAGGATCTTGATCCGACTCTTGGTCCTCTCATGGGCGTTTTCCATTTTCTTTACTGGGCCAATCTAAGGCACAAAAAGTAAAGGACTTGGTCAGAGTTACTGTCTTAAATTATACCCCGCTTTCTCCAGGAAACTAGAAGCTTCTGAAGAGCAAGAAGCCTGATGTTTCCTCTTATGTCCTTCATATCATTTATTATTTAGTGCCAGAGACATAGTAGGCATTTACTAGAGATACAATTAATTGAATGAAAGGCATTGTGTAAAGTACAAACCATAGCATTACCGTGATGTTACACATGACTGTCTCAGGATCCCTGTTCCTCTAATTATCCGTATTCCTGAATTGTTGGAGGGTATCCTTGAATAGAGCTATCCCTTTTCCCTCACTGTAGCATGGCATGATTTTTTCCCGACATGTTATCAGCAAGTTTTTCAAGCAGAAAAGTTGAAATTATAGGAACACTCCTATTCCTACCACCTACAGTCAGCAATTGAACATTTTACTGTATTTGCTTTATCGAATATCTGTCCACCATTAGTCCATCTTGATTTTTTGGATGCATTTTGAAGTCTGCTGAAGGCATCTGTGTGCTTTATCATTATGTAGTTTCAGTTTTGATTTTCTAGAGCTGCTTTCAGATTTGTTGAGATCCTGACATTTATTTTGATGGTAGCTAAGCAGAGGTAATAAGTCGAATGTGCAATATGCTCAGTTTTCAGACACTGGGAGTTTTTCGTTGTAACTACCAGCAAGTATACAGACACATATCACTGCCCCTTCCCCCCTTCATTATAGGGTCACATTATTTGTATTGTTGAAACTTGGAAAGCCAGCCTAGGAAATGCAGTTGAGGGGCTTGTGGATATGAATGAAACCAGAGAATTGGGGTTGAGAATAGTAGGGTAAAATGTTAGAGTTAGGTGCTCCAAGGGGAGGATAGAGTTGGGTATAAGGAAGGGGGAAGAGATTCAGATCAGGAAGTTACCAGCGTGATACCACTTTCATATATGAAGTCTAGAGAGGGTTTGGTGGCTGTTTATGTCACCTAAAGGTCATGGATTGAATAAACACTAAGAGTGCAAATAGAGCCATTCCAGTCTAGTTGTTTTCATATTGTATTCCATGGAACCCTAGAATTCATAGAAATGTCTCAGAGGTTTCACCAACATTTTTTTTTGCAAGTATATTGAACTATTTTTTTAAAAACTGATAAGAAAACCCAACAGACACACTTGACTGTGTTTTATAGAAAACTTTAACATCCTGGAGAATACGTACTGATAGACTTTCTTTCTTTCTTTTGTTCTCATTCATTCATTCATTCATTCGGAGATGAAGTCTCGTTCTGTTGCCCAGGCTGGAGTGCAATGGCATGATCTCGGCTCACTGCAACCTCTGCTTCCCAGGTTGAAGCGATTCTCCTCCCTCAGCCTCCTGAGTAGCTGGGATTACAGGCGCCCACCACTACAGCTGGCTAATTTTTTGTATTTTTAGTAGAGACAGGGTTTCATCATGTTGGCCAGGCTGCTCTCGAACTCCTGACCTCTGGTGATCCACCCGCCTCAGCCTCCCAAAGTGTTGAGATTACAGGCGTGAGCCACCGCGCCCAGCCCTGATTGACTTTAAAATAAGTAAAGGTTATTAATGTCAACCTAAAATAAAGTTTTGACTAACACTTATCTGTCATCCATCAAAGTCGGGGTAGTATTTCTATGTGGGAATAAAGACAAAAGGTCCACAGCAGGACCATTACACTAAAGCCATGGGTGTTAAGGCATTGGCCTGCAAAAGCTGAAGTTACGTTTTGGTTTCCAGTTACCATGAGCACTTATCCATCTGTTATATTTAGATTTTTTTTTTCCTAGTACCTTTAGGAATCTGACGAGTATCTGCTTTAAACTTGAAACGACCATACAAGGGTAGAGATGGTTAGTGTGCTGGCGGCTGGCTACAGTGTCATCCTTCAGATGGGCCTATGTGAATGGATTAGGGAATCTTCAAAAAGGTCTCTCTTCTGGCCCAAACTCCTCAACATAGTCTGAAAACGTGTGTGCAGTATTGTACTTCATGACGAGATGTGATGGTCAGGCCTTCTTTGATTATGCCTAAAAACCTTTAAAATGTGTTTGGCGGATTTCTTCCATTTGGAGTTTGTGACACTCAACTTTGGTGTTTTTCATTCCAGATTGTAACACATTCTGTGCCCATAGTTTGAAAAACATTTTGGAAGCCAGTACCTCCTTGTGTATAGTTGAAGTCAATTTTTCTTTTTTGAGAGAGTCTTGATCTGCTGCCCAGGGCTGGAGTGCAGTGGCGTGATCTCGGCTCACTGCAACTTCTGCCTCCCAGGTTCAAGCAATTCTCCTGCCTCAGCGTCCCGAGTAGCTGGGACTACAGGCACGCACTGCCACACTCGGCCAATTTTTGTATTTTTAGTAAAGACAGGGTTTCACCATGTTGGCCAGGATGGTCTTGATCTCCCGATCTCATGATCGGCCCGCCTCTGCCTTCCAAAGTGCTGGGATTACAGGTGTGAGCCACCACACCCAGCAGCTGCAGACAGTTTTTAAAGGTTTTGCTGATGTATATTTTGTTTTCCCCTAACATTTATTAAGATCTTCAAAGTTGAAACGACTTTACAGTGGCCACCTTTATCTCTATCATCAAGAGGCTACCATTAATAGCATTTTACTCTACCTGTTTTATCACATATCTATCCGTCCTTCCATCTATCAGTTCATCTTATTTTTGGATGCATTTCAAAGTGAATGTAGCAGATTTCACCAGTTAACTTTGTAATATTTTATACACTTGAAGTCTGTTTTTTTGAACGGTACACAAATGTGCCTAAATAGGTATAGAATGCTGTGAAAGAAGGTGTAAAATAAATGCCCAGTTTTGCTGGGAAAAATATTTAGGAGCCTTATTTTAAAAGTAACAGGTATTCTGAAATTGTGGCATAGAGTTGGAAAAAAAATACTAGCTAATTTTTAAATTGGAACTTTTTTGTGACTCAGACATTGCTGACCCCTAAAAAGGAGGGGATATACTTGTAAATTTTATTTTCATTTCAGGCAGGAACCACGTAACTTCCAGTTCTTATAGAGAGGCAAGATCATCTTGAAAAGTGTTATAGACATAGAGTGTTGGCTACTCCCACAGAATCTATTGCATTTGGAAGGCAGAGGAACAGTTAAGTGAGGACTAAGTTGATCTATGCAGGATCTGATTCCAAACCGTGGTGTCAAGGTGTTAAGTGCGAATTATTATTTTTTTTAAAAGAAAACACTGTTGTTACAATTTGGACAGAGAGAATGGGATGGAGATGAAAGGTTCTTGTGTATGGCTCTTGCCCCTATTTATGTGGAAAGCACTCTCTACGTCCTTGCAAAGCTGTGTTGTTGTTCCCTTTATTCTCAATCCCCAGAATTGTGTCCAAACACTCTCTATTGGCTCAGGGGGTTGGCTGGGTATGTTTCCCTCTGGAAGTCTTTACTAGCACTCTTGAGTTAGCTGGCAGGAGATCCCTTAAAACCATTTCCAAGCAGTTTTTCTCACTTCCCTATAGGGGCTAATCCTGTACTTTCCACTTCAGTTCCAGCTGCTGTTGCTTGGGAAGAAACAGATTTCTGCTGTGTTCTCAAACTCCAGACAGTCCACAAAAATTTAGTGTATCAGAACAAAGAGACCAGGCGCAGTGGCTCATGCCTGTAATCCCAGCACTTTGCAAGGCTGAGGCGGGTGGATCACCTGAGGTCAGAAGTTCGAGAGCAGCCTGGCCAACGTGGTGAAACCCCATCTCTACTAAAAATACAAAAATTGGCCAGGCGTGGTGGCGGTTGCCTGTAATCCCAGCTACTTGGGAGGCTGAGGAAAGAGAATCGCTTGAGCCTGGGAGGCGGAGGTTGCAGTGAGCTGAGATTGCGTCACTACACTCCAGCCTGGGTGACAGAGCAAGACTCTGTCTAAAAAAAAAAAAAAGAACAAAGAGGGACAAAAAACCTTTGGGGCAGGGAGGGATTAGTTGGGGGATATGGGTGGGAAACCTGGTGATTAGATATATTTAAACGTGTCCTGTCAGTGTAGAATGTGAATTAAAAAGAAATTATATATGGAGAGTTGTAAGAAATTTACCAATCCCTTCAGACAGACACATGACCCTTTAAAACCCATTAAAACTCCTTGGCACAGTGGAATAATATACACTTTAGTCTTGGAAGAGACTATTAGGTTGCAGTGTTTTTGATTCCTCTACCACTGACTTGCTCTTTGATCTTGGAAAGTAACTGACTTGTCCTGAGATTGTTTCATAATCACCCATAATAAAACTGATTTACTGTATATAGTGAATAGTTAAGTTTAAAACTATATCTAGTTTCTGTTATAGCTCAAGTTTATGAATTTTTTAAGCATTTAGATGTTAACATTAAGCTTTCAAATCAGATTTAATTTTATTTGATAAAAAGTTGTTTCGTGTATGAATACTTTATATTCTGTAGTTCATACATGCAGAACCACCCTTAATTAAATGATATTTCCACAAATCAGTTTGGAAGACTTTCTTCCTGCAAAACGTAGGTTTAAAATACATAAGAAATTGATGGGACTATGCACTTATGGCTAGTATGAAAGTGGAAAGTGTTTTAGATTTATGCTTAGGACAGGTGATAGTACTTGAGCTTCTATTCTTAGTTTGACCTTGCCTCCCCCCACCCCCTTAAAGCAAGACACTTAATCTCTTAAATGTCTCAGTGTATTCATCTGTAACACCTGTATTATTTCACAAAACCGATACCTTGTTTATATTTGGTAGCATTTGAGGACTTGATGTAGAAGGTGGCATGGAAGTTCAAATTATGTAGAGAATATTTGTATGCTGAATGATAATCTTGACAAATTACTAATTACTACATTTAGAAAGTTACAACTCTGGAGGGAATTGATATTTGATATTGTTTTCCTGTGTGTTCTAAGTTACCACCATAACAGTAGGAAAATAAACCCTATCCTGGCTGTGTTACAAAGGGATTAACTCACTTCTTCAAGTTGTTACTAAATCTCCAGCCCTTTAAGCAACAGAAATAAAAAGGGTTCCTTATTTTGATTTTTCCCAAATAAAAGTTTAATAACTAATGGCTTATTTTTTTCTTTTGTTGAGGGCTTTCCAAGTTATTTTCTTTGTAAAGGATGGAGGATAAACCATGTCAGTTACTTAAAGCAACTAAAAATACCCAGTATAAATATGCAGAGGAGTATGCTTTTGATTTTTAGATCAAAGCGAAGAAGCAGGATTTTATGGAGCTTGCTTATTATATATTTGTTCCCAGCTACTTGTGCCTTTTCAAAGAATTAAATATTAACTAAACGCAAGAGGATTAAATAGCTAGACTTGAAGTAAAACTAAAATACCCATATTATCCTTGAAAGTTTAGGATGACATGAAAGAGAGGGAATCCTTATCATGGGGCTTGCCTGTCTTTTCACAATGAGCTGCCACTAGATTTTATAGTGTACGATAAAGTTGTGTGTGTTTATTGTGAAAATTGTGTAAGTCATATGAAAAATCAAGTCTGCTTGAAAAATTAAAAGCATTACCTACTTGGGTACAAAGCCTGATTTATTTCTTTTATGACTATATTATGATATATTTCTTTTATGACTATATTAAAGTTTGTCTAGTACTTGGACATATATTATTTAATTTCATTCCTAAAACATTTCAATAAGGAAAGCAAGACAGATAGTAATATTCCCATTTCATAGATGAGGAAGAAAAATTAACTTGACTAGTAAGCAATTCAGCAGAGCCAGAGATTGCATTTGAGATTTTTGATTCTAAGTCGAGTGTGCTTTCCTTGGGTTACAACACAATTAAGTCAACGAAATTTAATGTTATTTTCATTAAATGAAAGCTTAAAATCAGTTAAAAAATTTAACAGTATAATATAAAATACCAATATAAAAATACCGTTAATTTAATTTTATAAAAATACCGTTAGCAATATAAAAGTACCGTTAATTTAATTTTATGAAGTTAATTTTTATGAAGTTAATTTTTAATTGATTTTTGAATTTGCTAAAAGTGTTTTAAAATGAGTATTCTGTTTCACAATTCCTGAATTAATCTCTTCTCCTTACATTTCTTGTTCCAGTATGATAATTTATATAGGCTTTAGCATTTACTTATGGCATTAAATGAGTAGACAATTTGAAGGGAATTAAGATTAATTAGGTCTTGCAATTCTTATAATACTCCTGATTTGCCACATTGAATTGCCATGACATGACTGGGGATCCCTGTTAGAACGTCTAACAAAAATAGCTGCCAATATACTTAATTTTAAAATGGTTTATTTTAAGCTGCTTTATAAACATCAACCCCTTTTCTGAAGTCCAGAGTTAATTTTTTAAAATGTTCACTGATACTGGAGTGGTGACATCTCTTTTTCTTGTTTATCTTTAAAGACAGGGAGATGCAATCTAAGTTAGGAAATCAGTGATAAATAGTCATAGAACATAGGTCACCTGGCTTCAATTAGTTATGTGACCTTTAAGAAAACAAGTGCCCATTTCAGAAAAGACTGACCTTTGAGGCTACAGACATCAAGCTACCCTTCTACTTTAAGGAAGAAACAATGACAGTGTTAATTTAAAACTCTGATGCAGACAGAGTTGAAAAATCCCTGACAGATTTATATAACGAATGTGGATGGTGTTTTGTTTTCCCAGCATGCAGTTTTAAGGTCAGACCTATGACTCAGAGCTGTGCACTTCCCTGGTGGTATGCATCAGTGACATGTTGCCAGTCTAATCGTCCAGAAGGGTTTGTGCCCAGCTCAGCTTGCTCCATTATAATCCCCAGCCGAGAAGCCACCTTTCATTTTTTAAAATAGATAAGAAAGACAGCATGAACATTTGAAACTCAAATACTATATGTGCTTTATAACTTTTTAGTCTGAAGACTTGATGAACATTAAGGTGCCTCTTTAATTTTGAGAAGTAGTATCTCCATCGCCACTAATGCATCATGGTGTGGTGCTACATGAGGCTATGCTGTGTGCATTGTCAGTATCAGCGTTTTGCTGAGTTTACTGTTTTTTAGTTTATTGGCAAGGCATTGTGGATTTTGGTGCAAAGAGTGTGGATTTGGAATCAAAAGGCACTTCCTCTCTGGGTGGCTGATTAGCTGAGGGTAACCTTCGCATAGTTGGCATGGGATTTCCAGATGGCATCCTCTCTGCATGAGCAAAAACAATGTGCCATTTCAGTAAACTTTGGTGGGTGCTGCCTGATCCACTCACCGATCTTTTCATCTTTTTGTTTTACTCTCTCCCTTTCCTTGTAAATCAAAACTCCCATTCCTTTAGTGTGGCTGATCTCCTTTTGGAGTTAGAAGAAACCAATCTGATTAAACTAACTTACTACTGTTTTTACCTATCTTATAAAAATGTGTATATTTCAAGGCTGGTCACAGTGGCTCACACCTGTAATCCCAGCATTTTGGGAGGCTGAGGTGGGTGGATTGCTTGAGGTCAGGAGTTCAAGACCAGCGTGGCCCACATGATGAAACTCTGTCTCTATTAAAAGTGCAAAAATTAGCCGGGCATGGTGGCATGCACCTGTAGTCCTAACTACTCAGGAGGTCGAGGCAGGAGAGTTGCTTGAGTCCGCGAGGCAGAGGTTGCAGTGAGCTGAGATTGTGTTATTGTGCTCCAGCCTGGGCAACTGAGAGAGAGAGAAACTCCGTCTCAAAAAAAAAAAAAAAAAAAAAAAAAAGTATATATTTCTTACAGCATTGTTTGTGATAACAAAAGAAAAGACTGGAAACAAATATTTGTCAATAAGGGACTGATTAACTGTGGCATAGCTACACAGTTGGATACTATGTGCGTGTTCAAAAAGTAGAAGCTCTTTACTGACAAGGAAAATTCTCTAAATATGAATAAATAGAAGCAGCAGTAGAATAAATAGAAAAAGCAAGGTGCAGAAGAGGATGTATAATATACCACTATTTATGTTTTTTTTAAAAAAAAGGAAAAAGAAAAATATATATAGCTGCCTATCTTTTATAAGCCCAGTATCTTCAGAAGCATAAAGACGACACTGGTATCATGGGTTATCAATGGAGAGGGGGAAGTCGGTTTCTGGGGATAGGTAGGGGAGGAAGACTTTTCACTATGAATTCTTTCACACCTCTTCAAAAATACGTCTTTGGAAATCCATGCAAAAAAAGAATGTTCATAGCAGTATTATTCATAGTGACTGAAAAGTAGAAATAACCCAAATGTCCATTACCTGATGAATGGCTGAACAATGTGGTGTATCTATACAATGGACTATTATTCAGCCAGAAGGAGAAGTGAAGTACTGATGCATGCCATAGCATGGAGGAACCTTGAAAACATTATACTAAGGGAAAGAAATCTTCACAAAAAGCTGCATATTGTGCGATTCCATTTTTATGGAAGCATTATGCTAAGTGAAAGAACTCAGTCACAGAAGGCCGCATATTGTACTACTCCATTGCCAGAAGTGGCACATCCATAAAGACAGAAAGTAGGTTAGTGGTTCCCAGGGGGTGGGGGTGGGGGTGGGGTATGGAGGGTCATGGCTAACAGGTCCAGGGTTTCTTTTGGGGTGATGAAAACGTAAAATCAGATAGTGGTAATGATTGGTATACATTATGAATATACTAAAAACTGCCGAAGTGTACACTTTATAAAGGTCAATTTTATGATATATAAATTGTTTATTTTAAATTTGACTTAGAGATGGGGTCTCGCTATGTTGCCCAGGCTAGTCTTGAACTCCTGGCCTCGGGTGATTCTCTTGCCTTGGCCTCCCAAAGCACAGGTGTGTAAATTATATCTCAGTACATAAAATAACATAGAAAAACAACTTGAAGTCATGAACATGGAAACTTTAAGAATCACTATGAACATACAAAACAACTTAAGTTTTCACCTAAGAAATGTTTTCATTCTAAAATATTTTACATATTATCTCTATAATGACAAAGGGCTTCATGTTCTTTAGCCACCTTCACTCACACTCACCTGGGATCTTTTCATTTTATAAGGGAAGATTGTTAACCCAAATGAAGCCCTGATTGATAAATTTTTGGGTAAAATAACTAAGAAAAAACTGAGATATTGTACCTGCAGGCCCTGCCCAGGCTGTGCTAGTGGGAAAGGAGATATGGAGCCACAGAGAATCTTTTGGACCAGTGTGCCCTTTCTCTCTTCACACATCATCCCAGAGCGGTCCTTGACTCCTTAGGCTGATATGACCGTGTTTGCTTCCTTGTGTTCTCCTGCGGTGAACTGAGGCACAGGGTTTAGGGAGCTCATCCTGATGGGAGGAGATTAGCTTTGGGGCTCTGGGATGAGATCTGTGGACCTGAAAATATAGCCCCCCCTCTCCTAGTCACTAACTGTTTATGTATGGAGAGTGACAACTAAGAGATCCGGGATTTCTTTTGGGTGGGGATGTGAGGTGCTGGGTCATTGTGGACATACAGCGTGTGTATGTGGACATTCCACATTGTGGACATACACGGTGTGGTCTGTCCACACAGTGGTTAGATAATAGTTTTCTGACACTCATCCTAATTCTAGATGCTTTAGCCTGAGTTCATCTTGGGGTGGTTATGGGGGAATTGACCACAACGTATTTTTGGTCAAGAGTTGGGTAGATGGTGTATATTTTGGTTCTGCCACCTCTGGGAACTTGGACATTGCTGTACTCACCCAAGCTATGTCTCAGCACAAACAACCTCATCTCCTGAGCTGCTGAGTCCTTTCTCTAAGTGGTTGATGAGATAGGGTCTTTCAGATCCGTGCCCTTGGCATTTATTCAGAATTAACTTGCATAATACGAAGCTAATCTGCATTCTGGCTGGACCTGCCTGATGGATATAGGTAGCATCTTTTCGTTGTTGGCCTTTACAGGCCAACTTAAGCTCAGAGATGTGAACCAAAGGTGGCCTGCCTGATGAATTAGTGCTCATAAGGCAAACCCTTATTTGTTGTGCTGGAAAATTTATTGACTCTAGCCAGAAAAGGTCTAGTCATCCACTGAGCTAACTGGGCCCTTTCCTGGCAGGGAGGATGTAGGGAAGACCCTCCCCAACTCAAGACTGGGCGGGTGACTTAGACCTATTGGGTATTTGTTTCATTAGAGGATCAATAGAGCAGAGATTTGTTCTCTCTAGGTCTCAATCATTTGTTCATAAACCCTCCTGACCTGTATTGAATCCACAGCTGTCTCCACTTTGCTGTCAAGCTGCTAGAGGCCAATTCCTCTGAGTCCCTAGGACTTTTGAGTTTTGCTCTCTGCTGCCCTAGACATTCTCAGGCTCATGGTCCTTGCAGCTGGGCTCTTGGCCAACATCCTGAGCTCTTATCTCTTTTCCACATATCCCCTGTGAATTAGTAAACTTGATAAATTCTATTTGTAGGAATCTGCTGCTTGGGCCAGCCACAGTTTTAGCATGTAGTTGAATTAATAATAATATATAGTGCTTACTGTGTGCCAGCCACTGTTCTAAATGTTACAAATATTTACTGCTTTATTTTTCACAATGACCCTCTTACATAGGTACTATTATCATCTCCATTTTATGGATGGGCAAATTTAGTCACAGAGAAGTTAAGTGAAACTTGCCAATGTCATACAACCAGTAAGTGGTGGAGGCAGGATTCAAATCCAGATAATCTGGTTCCAGTCTATGCTTTTAGCCACTGCATTATATTCTCTTGAAACATTATAAAATAGATATGCTGATACTAATCTCAGGGCAAATTTCCTATTATTTGTCTTGGAACTAACCGTGTTAATTATTCAGCCAATCTCATATAAAGTTAAGCCTTAAATTTCTTTCATGAAAGCCTTCAAAAATAGTTATGGTCCAGTCTAAACCATTTTATCTGAATTTCATTGAATGCAATAGGACAATCACCCCTTGTTTTCTTTTCCTGTACCTTAGACAATCTGGTCTAATTTACACTTAGCTGGGTACATACTTCCCATGTTTGTTCTTGTTGAGTATCACACTGATTGGAAATGAGCAAGAAGGGCGGGGATGGGAGGTGAATGGGGTGTGATCTTTCCAAGTACATGTACTTTGGCGGCTTCTGCTCCTCTAGCTGCAGACTCTCCTTGCATTCTCCTTTCTGGACTTCGTGTTCCTGTCATTCTGTTCCATGTACTTGCTGCCTGGCATGGTGAACTTGTCGCTTGACTTCAAGGGCTTTGAAATCACTCACTCTTGTTCCTTAAGTGTCAGCTGTTTTAGGTAGCGCCTCTGCTTCCCTATGCAGACTAGTCCGTATCTCTCTCGGCTCTGTGTCAACTGCCGCTTCCGAGTTATCTCAGCCAAAGTTTATGCATAAACTTTATTTTTTATAAGTTTAATAGAGTTTAATTGAGCAAAGAACGATCCGTGAATTAGGTAGCCTCCTGAACCAGAGTAGGCTCAGAGACTCCAGCATTAACCATAACCGCGGCTGAGATAACTTGACTGGACTCTTGCTGCTGCATGAGAGAATCTGCAAAATGTGTCATGAACACACACAACTGTCCCTTAGTCTCAGGGTGTGTGACCCAGATTAACCTCTGTTGATTAATATAAAGTCATAACGAACCCCATTTGCCGTACGCAGCATTCCCAAGATTTACACTCTCATGAGTGAAGATCCCAGACACCCAGCTTCTAGACCTGGGGTGGCTGTTAACTCAGGTCATCTCTCCATCTCTGGGCCTCAGCTTTCCCATCTGTAAAATGAGGTGACTGGATTAGGTGGTATCTAAGACCATTTCCAACTCTATTGTGGGATCTTTATGAAGCTGGAGACACCCACAGACCTGGCCCACTTTATCTTCAGGTCTGCCACGCCTCTCCAACTTGTGGAGGAGCCTATACTCTGTCCTCACCATGCATAGCTAGACAAACAGGGAAGACAAGCTGCCATTCAGGGTAGTAACCTAATGGCAGATCACACACCAACAAGATCACTCTGCTTCTGCAGCTGAGTTTTCGCAAAACAGTGCCTGTCCTGGCACAACAGAAGAGCTCCTTCCACAGAAGGTTATTTCTGTTTGCTCTCTCAGATGCAAATAACTATGGGCCACCACTCTCCTCTGTCCACCTGTAAGTATTCCTGCATGGAATTTGAATCAAGACACTGCTCAGGCAGTCAAATGATGGCCTTCAGGGAAACTTGGCAGGTGGGAGCCAAGTGAGCTTTCACTTTATGTACTTTCAGTCCTCTGGAAATCTGGATTTCCCCTGCTATCAAAATAGACAATGCTGTTGCCTAACAAAATATAGACTTCCTGAGTGACATCCAGGTCACGGCTTGGTCTCTTTCCTCCTGCTATGTTCACACTTCCACTTCCGTGCACCATGTTAAGACCAAACCCCAGAGAACCACTCATAAGTCTTTTCAACCTTTACCTTGAATTCTAGGGCTATCTCCTATTTGGGGTTTGAAAACACCAATGCATAATAAAGTAATGTATTAATTATAGTTTTTTGGTAAATATAGATTGTATGTTACTAGCCTTGATGTTTCACACCAGGAAGCAGAGCTCATGAATTATAACATCCCTGAACAAGGCAGTCGATCTCAGTTATCAGCATTAAGAATAAGGGTATGGATGGAAGCTTGTTTGATTTGCTCTTCTTTCCTGTTATGGATATTAACCAGCGGGGTAAATTATAGAATAGGGTCATGGAATGTTTGGCCCTCAAGCATTTGTCAGAGGCTTGAAATGTTCATAAAAGGTGGGCTTGGTGAATGCCAGGACTTAGCATGATTGAAAGGGTGTTTTGAGTCATGGTACATGGCAACATGGAAATAAAACAGATATATCAGAAGTAGGTGGTAGAAATAGACTGGAAAAGAATTTTAACATCTAAAATATGACAAAGATTTATCCTTACCAGCTTCTCAGTTTCTTGAAACATTTTCCTTTGATTTGAGATTCTGTATTTATGTTACATATTTCCTTTTAAAACATTTTCTGGTTTCTATCTTCTTTACTTCTTTTACTTTTTTTTGCCACTTCTGTTTTTTGAAAAATGTAATCCTAGGTATGCTCTGAAAATCATTTGTTCGGTGTTTTCCTGGTAATGATTTCTGGTTATAGGCCCATAAAAATATCTATAGGATGTGGTTGAGATAGTTCCTTGGTAAAAGTCTAATAGTAACAGAGGAAGGGGGCAGACTCTGGGGACAAGAGACATTTAAAACTGTTACTGATCATGACATTACCGAAAATCAAAGGACAGAAGCCATGACCCATGCTTCTTAATCTCCGTGTGAATATTATAAGGGAACTTCTAAGCCCTGATCAACTGTGAAATGAACAGGTCTTCAGTTGAGTTAATTAGCATTTTCCAGGTGATTTGCTGTTTACAAGATCCTTTATTTCGTGTATATTATCTCATTTGTAACAGATCTTCTCCTTTCATAGTCACCTTTTCCTTCTCTCTGAGATTCAGAGACCCTTTGGGGAGGCCAAATTTCAGGTTTGTTTTCATTTGGATCTTACAAGACCAAATCCCCCCTCTTGGGGTGGCAGGGGTGCTCCTTCATTTTAGTCTCTGACAGGTATGCCATGAATTGTGACATTTAAGCAGTGACTTTGCAAATTGGACTTGTCAGTAGGAAAAAGTACTCTTCCCACCTTAAAGATTGACAGGAACATGAGATGGCTGAAGCTGTCCTGGGCTTTTTTCTGGCAAGAGTACATAGGACAAGAAATACTCCGGAGAGCTCAACATTGAATCACATCATATCATAGTGCATGACTAGTTGCTTTAATCTTGCAGTTGGACTCACTCAGGATAAATTGTTGGCAGAGGGATTAAGTAGCCTGACAAAATTATATTCAGAAAAAAAACTTGCAGTATATTAATTTATTAGTAGTAGGCATGAGGAAAAGAAGAGTAAGGTTTAAAAAATGGACATGAAACCACTGATAAATCCACAAAGACCCCATTACAGTTTGTTATCAGCCTCTTGCCCCTGGCCATGACTAGTGGCTGGTCATTGTCTGAATAAGTTTTTAACCATTTGGAAATTTCTTTGGGAAAAGAAAAATCTAGTAAAGGGAGAAGGGTGACCACAAGTCAAGCTGTGAATGAGGAACTACTGAAATGTGGGCCAAGTGGGTCACTGAATTTGCCGTGTTTGACTCTTCGGTTGCACCACTTTGAACTTTTGAAGTTTGATCCTCCCAGTGGTGTTTCTGAGGTAGAGAGGCTGGGATTAGATTGCAGCCTGAGAAATCCCACAAACGTGATTCTACTGTAATCTTACTGTTCTCTCTTGCTCCTTGATAAGTGGTATCCCATTAAAGGGGGTTCATTATTGACATCTCAGAAGAAGCTCATTGTCTAAAAGTGCCACTCTTCCCTACACCAGCTCTGCCTCCCATATTCCCCATTATTTTCCCAATCACCCAGAGTCACAACCTCAGAGAGATCCTTGGCTCCTTCCCCTACTTTCAGTCCTTGCAACCCTGTCCCACAGTGTCCCTTACATCTAGTCTTTCCTTTCCATGCCCATTGCCCTGCCTCTCATTCTTTCAGTCTTACTTTGCATCTCACTGGAGGGTATCCTGTGCTGTCTCCCTGCCTCCTCTCTTCCTCTGAGATCTTCCTTCCTTCCTTCCTTCCTTCCTTCCTTCCTTCCTTCCTTCCTTCCTTCCTTCCTTCCTTCCCTCCCTCCCTCCCTTCCTTTCATTCTTGTTGCCCAGGCTGGAGTACAATGGCATGATCTTTACTCACAGATTCAAGCAATTCTCCTGTCTCAGCCTCCTGAGTAGCTGAGATTACAGGCATGTGCCACCACGCCCAGCTAATTTTTATATTTTCAGTAGAGGTGGGGTTTTACCATGTTGGCTAGGCTGGTCTCAAACTCCTGACCTCAAGTGATCTGCCCACCTCTGCCTCTCAAAGTGCTGGGATTACAGGCGTGAGCCACCGCCCCCGGTCGAGATCTGCTCTTCTTATCACTGCTTACATGACTCCATCTCATTTATCCCTTGCACCAGTTGCAGAAAGGTCCTCCAGGTGTGGCTTTCTCTCCTCTCTAGCTTTAGGTTCCACTACTTCCTTATCCTGTGCCTCTGTCACACCCCAAACTTCCCAGCTGCATCCTCCCTCTTGAACATGCCCTATGTTTTTCTCATATCTTAGCTGACATGGTACCTTTTTCTTAGAACACTCCCTCCCCCTTCTCTCAATGTCAAAATCTTAATCATTCTTCAGGGACCAGGTCAAATGCCATAACATCCATCAAGTCTTTTTGATCCCCAAACCAAATGTGATCTTTCCCTGTGATAAATCTCAGTAACACTTTATATCTTTCTTGTAATATTTGTCAAGCTCTGCCTTATGTGGTAGTCATTTCTATATTTATCTTGTTACACTTGAAAGTAAAGATTGTATTTTATTCTTCGTGAGCAGCGAAATATCTTGCACCACATAGTAGGGCATCTGTTCAATAAGTGCTTGTCATATACAATAAAATAATGGCAGGGACAGCATTATCTACAGGTGAACCCAACAATAGGTCATAATGCATCTGTAGATAGTAGGAACATAAGGATGTGTAGATAAACCCTGAAGTAAGTAATTCGCAGAGGATCACATGGAAGAGAACCTTAGGGAGTTTGATGCACTCACTAAAAAAGAATTGTCCTGATATTGCTAAAGTATGAGACTAGAAGGCCTGAAATGTAACCATCATACGCCAAAGAGAGTTGCTCACCAAACACCAGCCAACACGACCAATAGTATATAAAGGTGCTTTGTAAACAGTACAGTGATTCTTAAGGATATTATTAAACACCATACTGTTAATGTGTAACAAGGGTGACTCAGATGCCAATGAAAACCGTGACTCCAGGTACCTGTGAAATAATCAGCAAGGGTTCTGAACCACTGATCCACGACAGGACAAAGTTGCCAACTATTCTTCCTAAGAAATTGTTTTTCATCATGCAAGGGGCCTTTTCTGTTTTGGTTTTGTGGAAGGTCTAATTTTGTGCCTTGAGGACATCTGCAGTGGGGCCAGATGTCAGAGCAAGCAGGCAGTTGTCACGCTTTATGAAGTTTTTAGGAAGGCAGAGTTACCTGTTGATGGAAATGGAAATAACTGGAATAAATTCTGTTGCAGGGCTAAGCTCCCAGCCCATGCTGGCTGGTCATAGTTGACTAATTCATGATGGTTAAAAAGTGGTTCTCTTGTCTTTGAATTTTCTCTTTTATTTTAGGCAAAACAGATTTGTTTTTTGATACTGTCATAAGGCTGTCTGTCCATATTCTGTTGTCACTTTTCAAAATGATCAGAAACCTAAAGAACTACCATACTTGCTAAAAGAAGGCACTAACTGATGCATAGCTTGAAACAGGAATTGACTTCCTGAAGGAAAGTATTTGGCATTTCAACATACATGGGCTCTTCCTAAAAATATACCTTACTAAAATAAAAAATTCAGGGTTCATTAAGGTTAATCATCTAATAAAGTAAGAGAATTTTCTTTAGGTGAAAAGTTTCAGTTTATTTTAGGGGTGTGGTGGTGTTACAACTGGCTGATCTCCCCACCATAATTTAGTCACGCTGAATAAGAAAGAGACTGGAAAGGCATGGAGCGCGAGAGCACAGGGTAGTGTCTCTTCTTTTCCCAGGCTTATTTTTTTCCCCAACATGTAATAAATTTGCTTGTAACAACCTGGCTTTTATTGTATCATTTTCTAGCTAAATGGGAGTTACTGATGTCAGCTACCTTTTAGAATAACCTTTCCTTAAATGTTCGAAGATCATAGGAATTGGGAAACTCATTCATTTACTTATTCAGGGAACATTTACTGCTCACCTACTCTGTGCTGTAGGAACATGAAGACAAGCAAAACATTGCCCTGGCCCTCAACCTGGTAGGGGAGATGTGTGAATAGGGTCAAAACCAGTGACATGAACTGTTCAACAAGACAGTGGCTATAAAGGTGTACCAGTGTGAAGGTCAGCTGCCTTTCTCGAAGTTGAGTGGCCAAAACCACTTTCAGGATTGCAGGTGAGACTATGTTTTGGAGGTTTGATGGACTTAGTAATGTAGTTCATTCTTTCAAGGAATCGTTATTGGAGGCTCTCCAGGGAGCTAGACAGTGTTTTAGGCTCTAGGGCCACTGCAGCGGGCTCCACTACTAAATCCCTGCCTTCATGGAGCAGAGCAGGAGATCAGACAACAAGGAGAGAAATCAGTGCAATGCCAGCAGACTTGAAGTGGTAAAAGGAACAACCATGGGGGCCCCTGTGCCCTCCGTGAGAAGGCCAGTGAGGTAGGAGTGAGGGAAAGGGGGCTGAAGATAAAGCCACAGAAGAATTTGGGAGAAGATCCTGGAGGCACTTAGGGGCTTTGTCTTTTTAGATCATGCTCCTGATGACCAGCCTTCAGCCATCTGATGGCCTGTTGAGCTGTTACAACATGTTAGGCTGATGTCTTTATTTTCATTCATATTTTTCCTTTTATTGTCCCTGACGTTGAAAAGCAAGAGGTTGAGTTTGTGAGACAAAATGTCTTCATTGTACCTGTGGTGGGGATACACATAGTTTCCCCATCTTGTTCTGTGCTGCCTGCCATTAAGGAGGTGGGGTGATTAGAATTGCTCCCCTTTCTGGTACGGTAGTCTACTGATCTCTGGAACATACCAAGGAGGATGTAGAGTGACAACATCTATAATCCCCTTAATCTCTATATTCATAGAGTCTAATCTCCTTGAATTACACTGGTAACATACGTCTATCTTTTAGAGTTACTTTTATCACTAACAGCACAAAAATGTATTATTTATGGGGCCAAATGCGAGCTCTTGAGGCATATAAAGTGGATTAATAAGGTTGGCTCAGTGTTAAGCTATGCCAGAGCCGAGTCCAAATTTTATTCCGGTACAGGGATGACTTTCTATGTGGCCTCTCTGGCTCTGGAGCTAATTTGGATGCTGAGTAGCCCCGCAGGTATTTATATGTAGTGTTTGGTATTTTTACTGGGTCCTATTCTTCTCCCTTGGATCACCTAAAATGGTTAAGAATTTTCTAGTGGGATTAAGGTTGTGATCTCTGGGGAGGGGTGGGACATCTGCTCTCGGTTATTTTTGTGTTAGCTGCTTCCCCTTAAATGTATGTTCACAAATGAGCCACAGCCTTATCAGCTGGGGTTGAGGGAAGACGGGTCTAGGTGCTGCTCCTGAACTTGGTCTCTGAGCCATGGCTTCCCATAGACACTCAGGTAAAAAATTCATGCTCTTTATCTTATATTGAGCACAGTTTTGTTAGGGCAGTGAATCCATCATTTGGCTAAAAGATGGTTTGTGATGAAATGATTTTAGTCTTGTCTGAATCTTAAATAAATTATAGCTTGTCTCTGTTTTGCCTTTGCATTTCATGCTATTTCAAAGCAAAATATTGTTCAAGTACAATTAACAGTTTGAGTGGCTTATTTTAAAAAGATATATATAAACATGTTACCACTATATTTTACCTTTTTCAGGACATCTCATGAAACTATAAGAAATTATGTGAGGAAAGGTTTTTCTGCTTAGGAATTTTTGGTTTTCTTTTTTCTAAGATAGAATTCTTCATCTTGACAGTGCTTTAAATCTAAGGTGTTTGAAGAAGGTAAATCAAATGTGGAACTGGAAGGAGGAACATTTGTAACTAAGAAAGTCCACAGTGACCTAACACATCTTCCCTTTTTCTGACAATGTTTTAAATCTACCCAAAGTAACAGCTATGGTCCTTTTGATATGATAAATATGTTATTGTTTTTTAGCAGAAAAGGGGGCACATTTTGGACTCCTTAGGTCATGAGCATTTTCTTCTGGTTTTGTAACCTTACAGTTAAGGAAGCCTTTTGGCCATTGACAAGAAATCTATGAATTAGGGGCTGAGGGGACAAAAGCCCAGTCTTTGAAGCCAGGAGGGTGGCTGTGGCCCTGGGGCCCACTGCCTAAGTAACGGTTCCCTTTCTTGGAGCTGGTGAAGTCAGGCAGTTGGGTATTAAAGAAGGCATTTCGTCCTGTCTCCCAGCTTTCAGATTAAGAGACAAAGTCACTATGTTTTTTTCAGAAAAATCTTTTTCTAATTATTATTATACTTTAAGTTCTGGGTTACATGTGTAGAATGTGCAGGTTTGTTACATAGGTATACACATGCCATGGTGGAAAAATCATTTTTTAAAACTTGTTGCCGGTCAATATTTGAACAATGGAAATTTCTCTTTTTAGGGTTTTAAAGTAAATATGCTGCAGTGGAATTCCCTACTTTAATGAATTAATATGCAACGTCTTCCCTGTTCCCAAGTGTTTAAAAGTTGTGTTTTTTTTTTTCCAACCCTCAGGAACTGTTTCACAAACATGGTACCAAATGCTTGAGATTGTGGTTATCAGCCAGGATACACATTCTCCGTGTGTGAGCAAACTAGTCAGCTGTACTTGTTGTCCTGATGAACCTTAAATGCATATTACCTGGTAGAGTAACTCTTCATTTTATTTACTAATTAAGTGACAGAATAGTGACAGAAAGTTTAAAAGTTGACATATTTACAGCTTACCCAATCTTGGGTTTTAAATTGCAACAAACTCTTACGTCATTCTTGTGTATGTAAGTCTGGAAGCTGTAATAATTGTGGCTAAATGAGACCAATTATTTACACCTTTTAGATGATTTTTTGAAATCAGGAAATAGCATTTTGTATTGCATCAGGCTCATAGGTTCATGAAAGCAGAGAAGAATCAGACCATGAGAGAGAGAAGTCCTCATAAAAATCAGTGTTGCCCTGAAATGGGCTCAGTATGGGCAAAATAGGAGCTAGGATAATTGGATCAAAATCCATTTTTAGTGACTGTCCATATACTGAGAGGACATTTCAGGGACAAAAAAAAAATGTATACTCTTGACATTGAAGACTTTCAGTCTGCAAAATTATGTAGATTTAATTTGTTTACCCTTTGGGCTTTCAAGTCGAAGACTAGGATTGGGGTGTGGAGGGGAATGAGGTCACTTGCCATATTACACAGCCGTCGTTTCCCTTCACCAGCCACTGCTCAGTGGGCTACACAAGCCCGCCCGTCTTTTCTTGGGGCAGGGATGGAAAATGGGAGGGTAGGGTGAGAGAAGAGTAATCAAACTGGACTGGCTTCTTAAAATTCAGAAGATTTGGGTGAGGGTGAAACTGAACATTTTGTACTTTTAAGGACCACCAAATATCTGCCTACTGCTTCACCACAACTGGAGAAACTAAACACTCACGCCCTCTTTTGCTGCCGGGTCAGAGATGCTTTTTTCCCATATGAAAGAGGGGATGTGTTGCACATAATCTGTGCAACATTGTGAAAAGCCTTCAGACAGACAAAATGGTGCTAGAATCGAATTTGGTCTGCAGGACGTTCAGTGGCACATAATTTTTCTTTTCATAATCTGTATTGAGCCCTCCTGACACCCAGTATAATCTAAAATGGTGTTAGTTATATATCAGTGACCACAAAAAGATTTGTTTTTTTTTTTTTTTTTTTCTAAATGCAGCATACCAGTGAAGTTGCTAATAACATTGAATCATTCTGTACACGTTCTATTTTGGAAGGAAAAAACACTTTCTGATTTTTGTATGAAATTGTATGAAAGACTACTTTTCAGCCGTGACTCATGAGCTCCATCTCATTGCAGCTACTTAGGTACTTATTCCCAAATGTCTGACGACACCTCCAGGTGCCTTAGCACGTCTGCTACACAAGTGTCCTATTCATCGGCTGAGGCTTCGCTCCATTTGTTGAATGTTCTGAGGAAAGCATTATACCCTTTCTTTAGACGCCAGTGTTTATATGTGGAGTCAATAATGTACTGGTATGTTGTATTTAGTCACGAACAGATCTGAAATAACCTGATTTTTTTTCCATTTGGGTTGTTGTTTATTGTTTACACTGTACATTACACCCTTCAGGGAAAGCACATAGAAAAATGCTACCTACTCACTTTCTCCTTAAATACTCATAGTTTGAGCTACTCGGGCATGTGGGAGAAAATGAACGCAAGGAAGAAATACATGAGAAAGTACATGTAAAAACACAAGCAAGATTTATTAAATACAAATTGAATCTCCTCTAATGAGAGGTTTATAGTAAAAAAGAGAAAAATGTCATAATGTTATATTACTCTTATGTGTACATGATTAAATTGAAAGCCAGAACTTTTAATTAAGATACTGAGGTTTATTTAGGCACCTCTCAGCATGTTGGATGTAGTTCAGGAATGTTCTGAAAAAGGAAGCTTGTTTATTAAGTGAAAAATGATGTGTCTTTTGAAGCAGGCATAGAAAGTCAGGCTACCCTTTTGGAATAAATATCTAATATTTTATCACCCAGCCACACTTATAACTGCATTCTAAGTTTGTAAAACTTTTAAATCAATTTTTTAAATTATTTAAAAATGATGCTTTTTCTGTCTTAGAAAATTAGGGGACATTCATGTGACCCTAAGGTGTAGGTGAGACTTCAGCACCTTGCAGGTCATAGGAGATGATTTTTAAAATCAGGAAATAGCATGTCATATTGCATTAGGTTTATAAGTCCATGAAAGCAGAGGAGAATTGGCCCAAGAAAGAAGTCCTTACAGAAAGGAAATCAGTGTAGCCCTAAAATAGGCTTGGTATGGACAAAATACAGGCTCAGATAATTGCATCAGAAACCACTTTTTGTGACTATCCACATACCGAAGTTTTAGAAACACGGTTGTGGTAATTTATCTCCATCTGTCAATCAACAGGCATATACTGAGTGATTCCTGTATACAAGGCCCTGGGTTAAATACTGGGGCTCCTCATGTATGGACAGAACTTTTTGTGATAGAGAAACCGCTTGTTAGCACTAGGGAATGTATCCAAGTCACTCGGCACCAAAGTATGTTAGCAGCGGGGAATCTGCGTGGGTCTGCAGCAGCCTCAGCTCTTTCCTCCTCAAGGAAGAACAAGGCAGAGGTAGAGGCCAAGGCAAGTTTAGAGCAGAAGTGAAAGTTTATTAAAAAGTTTTAGAGCAGGAGGCTGGGTGTGGTGGCGCATGCTTGTAATCCTAGCACTTTGGGAGGCTGAGGCGTGCGGATCACTTGAAGTCAGGAGTTGGAGACCAGCCTGGTCAACATGGTGAAACTCTGTCTCTACTAAAAATATAAAAATTAGCCAGGCGTGGTGGCATATGCCTGTAATCCCAGCTACTTGGGAGGCTGAGGCAGGAGAATCGCTTGAACCTGGGAGGTGGAAGTTGCAGTGAACAGAGAGCGCCATTACACTCCAGCCTGGGTGACAGAGTAAGACTCCGTTTAAAAAAAAAAAATTAGAGCAGGAATGAAAGTAAAGTACACTTGGAAGATGACCAAGCAGGCTAATTGAGAGATTCAAGTGCATGGTTTGATCTTTGACCTGGGCTTTTATATGTTGGCATATAAAAGGGGTTATATTACTTCTCTTCTGATTCTTTCCTTGGGGTGGGCTGTCCGCATGCCCAGTGGCCTGCCATCACTTGGGAAGGGTCGCATGCGCAGTGTTTATTGAAGTTGTACACATGCTTACCTTAAGCAGTGTTTCCCTTAGCAGTGGAACATTCCCAGAGATAGGTATTATACCAGTTGAACGCCACCCTTTTGCCTCTTAGTGCTCGTGCTTGAGCCCACTCACCCAGCTCCTGAGATCTTACGGGGAAGTGGCTGATCACGTTGCAGGTGTTTCTGTCTATTGGGAACCGCATTTCCTTGGTGCCAGCTGCGACCAATTATTATTTTAGAGCCAGAGAGAGTTTAACAACCACCTAACCGTCACCTGATGGCCGCCTGACATTCCTGGTTGAGTGGGGGGCCCTCTCCAGCCGTGCTCATGTCTAATACCTACTCTAGCATCCCTACTATGAACAAATGAGGGCTACATTGAGACATTAAAATTAGTCAAAGAGCTGCCCGAGGGCAAACATGCCGTCACAAAGACAGGTGGTAAGGGAAGAAGCATTGTGATGATATATAGCAAATGTTTCCTTCAATGATGGCTGACATGCCTATTCCCAGATAACAACAACAGGTCAAGGCAGACATATCTAGAAGTTTTGGAAGATTAAAAGCCTTCACATTTCATGTACTTACAAATCGCTAAGGGGATAAAAAATTACTCCCTAAGAGATAAATGCCTAAGTACATGTAATTCTGTAAGGTTAAAGAGAGCCCAAAAGAAGAGGTAAAATAGTGGCAGGGTGTGGTGACTCACGCCTGCAATTCTAGCACTTTGGGAGGCCGAGGCGGGTGGATTACTTGAGGTCAGGAGTTTGAGACTAGTCTAGCCGACATGGCGAAACCCCATCTCTACTAAAATTACAAAAATTAGCCGGGTGTGGTGGCCTGCACCTATAGTCCTAGCTACTCAGGAGGTTAAAGTAGGAGAATTTCTTGACCCCGGGAGGTAGAGTGAGACCCTGTCTCAAAAAAAAAAAAAAAAAAAAAAAAGAGGTAAAATGCCATCTTCATTTTTCCCTATTTTCTCATCATTTCCAACAAAAGAAAAGAAAGTGCAAACTTTTCTCTCCTCATGAAGTGAAAGCTTGACAGTAGCTCAGACTCTTAGGGAGCCCACACGGGATCTTTGCATGTGTGTCTCAGTGTTGTCATTTATAAGCTGGCTTTTTAGAGTTGTTTTGGTCTTGTGCACATCATCCATATTTTATACAAAGTTGTGGTATTATCAGTAAGTATCTCCTCCAACTTCATCCTGAGCACACTGCGTGCATGAGGGTTTGAAATCTTTTTGTAACAAATAATCATAAAGTTAGAACTACATGACATAAGCTAATTCAGGTTGCCCAGAGTTCCACTTGATTTATGGCAAAACAAGTACTAAAGTTCAAGAATTTGACATAGACATTGTTAACATACTTTAAGTATTTCTAGCCTGTTTACTTATTAGGCAACAAATCCAACATTCCTAGAAGTGCCTGTTTTATCTTCATTAATTGTTTCCACACACATTAAAAGGACTCAAGTGAATTGTAGAAATCAATTCGAAAAGAATATGCCCTTTGAAATGTTCCTCCATCTGGATACAGACTGTAGGGTTAAGTATACACTGGCGGGGAATAGAAGGTGTAAGGTGACCCGAGAATTTTCATACCAGAGAGTGAAAAAGTCTTGCCTACAGCTAGGATTCAAAAATACCAAAAGAGGAATCTCTTCTTTTAGGGATACTATTAACTTGGGGTTGTTGCATTTAATTTTCCTTTTGCTTGGTTTAAGACCGTGTACTATAGGAATTATACAGTGGCCAGTGACTTCATTGTCTGACGTTTTCAACACCCTTTGTAATTTCTGTCTTCGCTGGTGAGCCATGGATTGCTTTATCATCTGGATGCTTAGAACTCTGAGCAAGTCATGTTCTAGAACTATGAGACTAAACGATGAAGAACTTTGCATTGGTAATAAAAGTATTCTGAAAGTGTGTGGTTTTAATGTGTGAAAGACATGGCAGGTAAGATCTCTCAGGTACTCTGAACCATAATGCAATTTTCCTTCTCTTCAAAACCTCTACTTCTAAGTGACATTCACTGTGTTTTCTAGTGTTTTTTTTTTTCTTCTATATGACACTAACCTATATTTTTACCATAAAGCTAAGACTCAAATACTAAGAGGTTTGACTCACCTTGGGTGGAACTTTATATGGTACTTTAACAGAAATATTTGGAATCCATTTCTGCTTATAAAGGTATCAAAAGCAAGTGATACTAAAGCGAGTAGGTTCAATGTTGTATACTAAATAGAGACCTTGGTAAGAGAGAATGAGGGATTTTCAAGTATGGTCCTGAAAATAGTCTCTGAAAGGCTAAACCAGCCATGGTTACTAGCCATGCAGGAAGCCAGTGCTGTCTAATCTTACAAATTCTGTTTTCCTGCCAAATGGGATTTAGGAGCAGCTGATAATTTAATTTCTTACCACTGGCTGTTGCTGGAGGTTTTATTTGGTTTCTCAACTCAGCCCTTAACAAGAAAGCAAGTCTTTGTTGAGGGCACAGTATCAGTATGGCAAAGCTAGGACGAGGCTTCTGTGTGATGTGGGAAAGACCAGCAAGAATGGGTTAAGGAGAGTGATTTCCCATATGTTCTCACTGTGACAGGTACTTTCTCTGTAGATACGGAGGCTAAAAGCAGTTTAAAAGCTGCCTTAACTGAACAGTACCTAGTTCAAGGAGATAGGTCCTGCGTCCATTGTGTCTCTGGTTTTTGTTTCTAACCCATTATATAAAGGAACATCCCAGTTTGCTTTTTAGAGAAAAGTGCAAGAAAGGATCATTCTCTGGACTTGCTAAATCTCTTAACTGTGACACAACTGTCCTAAGCAACTGTCCTTGCACAAGAATGTCACTCATCTGCTTCATCTGCCAGCTTCTTAGAGATGGGGGGGGTCTGTTTGTGTGTCCGCAGGAGGCAGAAGGCCCTGCGGCTCGTCCAGTGGCCTGATTGCCCTTGTTTGGAGGCTTGGTTCTGAGTGAGAGTTCAATAGCCTTTGCCCAGGCGGCTTCTCAGACACAGGGTGTGGTTTCCTTAGCTCACTCTCTGCTGTTTGGTTGCTTATGGCAACAGGATCCAAATAACTTGGACATGTGTTTGTATAAAAAAACCTGGGAATGGAACCCAAAGTGAGAGTTTGGGGCTGTTCAGTCAGTGGAAGAGCTGTGGTGAGTACCAGGCAACTGCTCATTTCTTTTCTCTCATTCTTTCTGAATTACACTGGATGTTTGCTAGCACAATAACCGTGTTTGTGGATAGTTTTAGAAAATAGTCTCAATTCTTGTGTGTTTTCTGTGCAAATGAAATAATTGCTATCTATTTACCCATGTAAATTTCTTTTTCAGGGGGAGAGGAACAAATTAGCATATGTTTAAAGAAGTTGAGAGCTAATAGAAACTCACATTTGGTACCTTTTTTGGTGGCAGAATTCTATAGGAAATGCCTTGGCAAAGGGAGTCGCAGAGTGCCTTAGCAATGCTTGGGATTGCAGGCGTGTTGTCTAGGGCTGCAGCTGGGGAGGAGGTCAGGGAGGGAAAGAGGGGTTGTTCACACGGAGGGAGTGGAAGGGATTCTTGGAATAATTTTTTCCAGACTCTATTTTAAGATTATAATTTTTAAAACAGCATATATCCCAAATGATAACACTGACTACACTTCTATGAGCATATTGATCCTCACTTGCTTGAATCAAGGGGGGATTTGATTTTGGTCACAAAGCCACCCGTAACTATAACAGATAATTCACGGTTGCCAGACTTGCCTATACCAATTGATAATGCCATGTACATAAGTTCTCTCTTGCTATATTGCTCTGGCCTCAAAAGTCGGTAAACTGTTTTGGACAAACTTCTTTAGGATCTATTCAGGAATTTAACACTTTTCTCCTAGATTTCAAGTCAATTTAAACATTTTTAAACAAATTAACAAGGATTGCTTAGGTGCCTGCTGTGGTACAGAATGAGCTGTCAGTTTCTATTCTGATGAATGGAATTTTATAGATAGGAGGAATGGGAGGCCTCCAGAGGATACTACCCTCTCTAAAAAGTGAAGGAGGAAGAGCCAAAAGCGGGTGGAGAGGCTTCTTGATGACAACGTGGTGGGCTCAGAGAAGCTGCTGCCTGCAGGCGGGGCCCCTGCTTTCCTGCACCCGTTTGAGCCTCTGTCCTACACTCTCACTTTGTGTAAAACAACTGCTTCTCGCCCACCTGCCCTATCACCCCTCTCCACTCCATCGGGTCACTGCTCAATAGCACGATAGCACTACCCGGCCGCACCTTCCAGCCTCCTGTCCCCTGTCTGGTGACTCGGCCAACATGGCTCTGATCCACTTGTCCTCCTCCGTGTGCTTTGTGAATCAGCACAGTGGTATATCCAAACAGGGGCCTCTACCATCTCCCCAGGGAGTCACTGGCCATCAGCCTTCTGGCCCCGAGGGGCACTTTTGTTCCTGGAATCATAGTTGAAGTATCTCTTGTCTTGGTGCCCAGTGGCCAGCTGTGCTGAAGGCGAAGCTGGGTCCTGGTCCCCAGACCCCATGGACTCCAAGGCAGCATTGCGCAGGTGCCTCTGGGTGCTGGGGCATTTCTGGTGGTCATTTGTCCTGCCTGCTTGCCCCCGCAGGTCCCTCCAGCTATAAGGTGGGCACCATGGCGGAGAAGTTTGACTGCCACTACTGCAGGGACCCCTTGCAGGGGAAGAAGTATGTGCAAAAGGATGGCCACCACTGCTGCCTGAAGTGCTTTGACAAGTTCTGTGCCAACACCTGCGTGGAATGCCGCAAGCCCATCGGTGCGGACTCCAAGGTAATGGGCGTCCCCACGTACCAATGGGCTGGGCTGGGCTTCGGAGTGACCTTTCCCTGCAACCATGGCAGCAGTGTCTGGCTGTGAGGATTTCCCGGCGTCACTGCAGCCACCTTGAGGTCTCAAGGAAGCCGCCTCCACTCCCCAGGCCACAGTGGCCTGAGCTGTTTAATGTGGGGCTCGACTGGACGGGTGCCAAGGCCCTTGCTAGCTCTTTTGATTGCATTCTAAACATTTTAAGAATTGTGAGATTTTTATCCTCATCTCAGCGTCCCTCCTATTACTCGTAAGAACTGTCACTGTGGGGCCATCCCAGGTGTAAGGGACTGTGTCATCTCAGTGGTCAGTCCCGGGGAAATCTGCCTTATGGAAGGGCTCCTGCCACCGCCCCCAGCACCCCTGACGGCAGCCCCCCGTCTGCTTGGTTTCCAGGAGGTGCACTATAAGAACCGCTTCTGGCACGACACCTGCTTCCGCTGTGCCAAGTGCCTTCACCCCTTGGCCAATGAGACCTTTGTGGCCAAGGACAACAAGATCCTGTGCAACAAGTGCACCACTCGGGAGGACTCCCCCAAGTGCAAGGGGTGCTTCAAGGCCATTGTGGCAGGTACTGCCCCCTTCCCACCCCGGGTTCCCAGGGAGGAGGCCCTAAGGGCAGATGTGATGTGGGCTTGCTGGTCACGGTGGGGCTAACGTTGCTCTGAGCTGCTTTGAGATCTTAGCATATATATGTACACATATACATACACGTATATATGCGTACACATATATGCTCGCACACACGCACACACTTGGAGACTAAAGAACACTGGCGAGAACAGCCTGTGGCAAGAGAATGAAGTGAACAGTATGTAGCGCTTTCTCATTTGGGCGTAGTAAGTGATGAAAGCATGCTTCTTCCTCAGGGTGTCATTCTGGCCAGTCAGTCCCTGATTTAATGTCTAAGTGGACGCAGGGTATAGAGGTGGGGGCACGGGGGATTCAGGCGTCGGATCCTAAAATAATAATGCTGGGGTCCCCGTCCATGATAGAAATCCTGGGTTGGCACAAGCACAATTAGAGCACAGGTAGGTTAGTTGGAAGTGTGAGGCCAGTAACTGCAGGGCCTGCATCCCCTCACCTCTGGGGGTCTGGGGAGGGGAGCTGAGTGGATGCAGCCCCCTGCAGAGCCTGTCAGTGGGGCCATCCAATTGCTTCCTCCTGCAGGAGATCAAAACGTGGAGTACAAAGGGACCGTCTGGCACAAAGACTGCTTCACCTGCAGTAACTGCAAGCAAGTCATCGGGACTGGAAGCTTCTTCCCTAAAGGGGAGGACTTCTACTGCGTGACTTGCCATGAGACCAAGTTTGCCAAACATTGCGTGAAGTGCAACAAGGTATGCTTTCAAGGGAGTTCGGCATTGACCGCTGTTTCCAGAAGTGTTTGACGGTTTGCAGAGCACTTCCACACACACTATCCCATTCCATCCTCACGACAGTCCTGTGACGTAGGAATTATTATTCCCATTTTACAGATGAGGAGACCGTGGATTAGAAAGCAGTGCCGCAGCCAAGTCAGCTGTTGGTACGCATGCTCAGCCCCATGGTGCGGGTGGCCCATACGGCATGCTGAGCCGGGCAGCCCTGGCTCTAGAGGCCTGCCTCCACCACTTAGGGGCTGTGCAACCTCACATAGGGGCTCACCTTCTCCGAGCCTTGGTATCTTCATCTGTAAACTGGGGATAATAATGGCCCCTGCCTCCCATGGCTGCTGTGGAGATTAAATGAGATATTGTATACCAAAGCGCCCAGCACGGTGCCTGGCACACAGTAGGCATTCAACAAAATGGTTGTTGAATCTGAATCCGGTGCTACACTCCCTGGTCTAGGCCATCACATCTGGAGGAATCACTTACCAGGATCAGCCCTGGCATGCCGATTGCTTTGTGTGTGTTACCTGCTCTAAGAAGCTGGCTGGGCAGCGTTTCACCGCTGTGGAGGACCAGTATTACTGCGTGGATTGCTACAAGAACTTTGTGGCCAAGAAGTGTGCTGGATGCAAGAACCCCATCACTGGTAGGCTAAAGAGTCCTTGCTAAGTCTGCCAGGCTAGGTTTTGCGCATGGTAACCATCTCTCATTTTCCTGTCGTCGGTTTCATCCACAAAGGCCCCCAGAGAATGCCCTTCTCCCCCCGCTATTGTCGTCCCAAAGGCCCCCCAAGAGTTTGGATTCGTCCCCAGGCCAGGTTAGGCTTTGCAATACAGAACACTTCCTGACTACTGCTGACTAACAATGCCGAGAGTTCACAAGTCTGAGACCTGCTGGCCACCACCGGCAGGCACTGCCACGTTGCAGGGGGATTCTGGGGGGAGAGGCGGGAGGAGGGTAGAAAGAAGGGGGGTGGGGTAGGGTGGAGAAGGGTAGGGGAAGTGGGAGGGGAGGCCGAAGAGTGATAACCTGGGATTGTAACACCCCATAGCTGAAGGCTAGTTCAGAAGTGCCTGTTGGCAGGGTTTTTTTTTTTTTTTTTTTTGGTTTTCTGTTAATTTGTTTTTGCGATCAGCAAAGCTAATCACTTCATTCCTCATCTCGCGGCCGCGATCCACGTGCCCTGGGCCCTTTCCCTTGCCTTCAATTTTCCCATCTCCCCGGGGAGCCTTGAAATGTACATTTGAGAAGACTTTTGCCATCCTCAGGGAAAAGGACTGTGTCAAGAGTGAGCCACCCAGTCTCTAAAGCTAGGAAGCCCCCAGTGTGCCACGGGAAACGCTTGCCTCTCACCCTGTTTCCCAGCGCCAACCTCCGGGGCAGGCATCCGGGTGGAGAGAGGACTTGTCCCTCGTGGGTGGTGGTTCTTTATAGAAAAAATCGAAGCTTAGCAGCTCCTCGAGGCCCGGTAAGTGCACACCCCACGAACAGCCCAAGTTTGCCTCCTGGTGGCCACTTTGATGCCATGGCCCTGACCTAAATCAAAGAAACTGGTTGTGCTGGGAGGTCGGTGCGAGTCACAGGGCAATAGCGCGGTGGCATGGGAACGTGGGGTCTTTACATCAGGGAAGCCCTTGGCTGGGCTCCGGCTTCTTCTCAGGTCCTTGAGAGCCATAGCAGGGTTGCGGCAGCATGGGGGACAATGGCGGCGTGGGGGACTGTGCACGATGGAGTGGAGGAGGGGGTCTGGGAGCCAGGCAGACGCTGGCTCTTGCGGTGCTTGTCCGTCTGTGAGTGGGGCAGGTCGTCATTTTATCTCTCTGAATCGTGGCTTCCTTACCTCTATTCATTCAGCTGTTTTTCTTGTTTTCTTTTGTTTTTTTCCCAGGGTTTGGTAAAGGCTCCAGTGTGGTGGCCTATGAAGGACAATCCTGGCACGACTACTGCTTCCACTGCAAAAAATGCTCCGTGAATCTGGCCAACAAGCGCTTTGTTTTCCACGAGGAGCAAGTGTATTGTCCCGACTGTGCCAAAAAGCTGTAAATTGACAGGGGCTCCTGTCCTGTAAAATGGCATTTGAATCTTGTTCTTTGTGTCCTTACTTTCTGCCCTCTACCATCAATAGGGGAAGAGTGGTCTTTCTCCTCTTTAAAGTTCTCCTTCCGTCTTTTCTCCCATTTTACAGTATTACTCAAATAAGGGCACACCGTGATCATATTAGCATTTAGCAAAAAGCAGCCCTGCAGCAAAGTGAATTTCTGTCCAGCTGCGATTTAAAAAAAAAAAAAAAAACTTAGGTAGATTGACTCTTCTGCATGTTTCTCATAGAGCAGAAAAGTGCTAATCATTTAGCCACTTAGTGATGTAAGCAAGAAGCATATGAGATAAAGCGCCCACTGAGCTGCCTCTCACACCTCAGCTGGGACCCACCGTGTAGACACACGACATGCCAGAGTCGGAGCGGCTGCTCCAACTCACTGCTCACCCTCTCTTCTGTGAGCAGGAAAAGAACTTACTGACATGCATGGTTTAACTTCCTCATCAGAACTCTGCCCTTCCTTCTGTTCTTTTGTGCTTTCAAATGGCTAATAAGAATTTCCAGAAAATTAACATTTGAACTTAGCTGTAATTCTAAACTGACCTATCCCCGTACTAACGTTTGGTTTCCCCGTGTGGCATGTTTCTGAGTGTTCCTACTTTAAAGCATGGAACATGCAGGTGATTTGGGAAGTGTAGGCAGACCTGAGCAAACGAGCCTGTTTCAGAGCGACATCGTCACCACAGATACTTCTGGAAGCTTAACAAAACTAACCCTGCTGTCCTTTTTATTGCTTTTAATTAAAATTTTTTTGTTTTTAATTGATAGTAAAATAGTTGTTTATGGGTTTGGAAACTTTGCATGAAAATATTTTAGCCCCCCCTCAGATGTTCCTGCAGTGTTGAAATTCATCCTACAGATATAACCGCCAAACTCTAGAGGGGAAGTTGAGCAGGCGCCAGGGCCGTCATCAACATGGATATCACGTTTCCCAACAGTGACGAGTTGAATGCCTTGTAACGTAGTAGTTGTCTGCTCTGTGTCCCTGTGTTAATGAAGACTGTAAAGTCCCTTCTCTTGTGATTCCTAGGACTTATCTTCAAGAGGAAATCTGGATTTCTATCTACCGCTTTACCTGAAATGCAGGATCACCTACTTAACTGTATTCTACATTATTATATGACATAGTATAATGAGACAATATCAAAAGTAAACATGTAATGACAATACATACTAACATTCTTGTAGGAGTGGTTAGAGAAGCTGACGCCTCATTTCTACATTCTGTCATTAGCTATTATCATCTAACGTTTCAGTGTATCCTTACAGAAATAAAGCAGCATATGAATAACTTGCCCTCCTGTCTTTTCATTCTGCTGGGTGGAATCACTCTAAGGTGATACTCCTGACCCAGAAACTCAAATGACTTCTTTTCCTTCCAGGATATACTCAGATCAGTGCAGTTGCACAGAACGTAGGAATTATAAACAAACCTGTAAATACCACATTTGATTGAGTCCAAAAAAAAAAAAAAAAAAAACCAGAAACCACTCTGACCTAAAATAGTATTTCCCAGGTTTTCACATCCCTGGAAAAGGATGACTTGGTTTGATTTGGACAGGGGATTAGAGAGGGAATCCCTGAGTCCCCCAGTGAAGCATGGTGCTGAGAAACCATCTCGGTCCCTGTCTTTTGGGTGCTTCCTTGCTGTGCCTTTCCCTTTGTGCCCTCTGGAGCCCAGGGTCCAGGTTGAACGTGACCATCTCAACCACGGCTCCCTCCACTTGACGGCTGAATGAGATCTTTGCTGCTGCATGTGGGCGTGGCTCACTGAGGAGGCTGCCCCTTTGGGCCCATGCACTTCAGTTAGGGGGAACACCCAGGGATGCTGTGGGCAGAGGCAGGGGTGGGCCTGGCATCAAGGCTCCCCAGTTGCCGCTAGCCTAATACCACACACCAGTGTCTTTCGTTCACCTCTGAGGCTTGTGTTCTTGGGTCATCTAACCTGCGCCCACTCATGTGGCCCTTATGGCGCAGCACAGGAGGCCCCATGCGACAGGTGTCTGCTGCACTCTCCTCCCAGTGGAAGGGGCTTCAGACCATAACGGCCCCTTGTCAAACTCCAGGCAGAACTGGGTGGGAGGAGAGGGTGTTAGTCTTAACTGGGCCCCATGCTGAGGGTAATACAAGCAAAAGGCAGACGCCCTTTGGTGCTAACATTTGCCTTCTGAGAAGGGCACTGAACCTGTCAGCAAGAAACCATGAGCACTTTCAGGAATGTGGCACATCCCCTTGTGTGTGTTTCCTTATAGAAATTAGCTGTGAAAACCTCGAAACCAATGAAGTCTATCTAGTCATCTGGGGCCCCAGTAAAATGAGGCTGGGTTGGGGGATGGAGAGTGGCTACCCCCTCTGGCTGAGTTCCTGCGGCTGCAGCAAGGAAAGGAGCCCCGTGGGGAGAGGGGAGAGGAGACAGGCCCGGGATGGAGAGGGGGGCCCCACTGCCTTCACTAACGGCTTTGGCCCCAGCTTACGCTCTGGATCCACTTAGGCTGAGCCCTGGGCCTTCAGCATCCAGATGCACACTGTCCTTCCTACCCATGTGCTCTTTCCCATTCCGAACTCTTCCTCACTGTGCGAGTTCCTTGTCCTGCAGTCCTCGGTGCACCCTCCTTCTCAGCCCCTTTCCACCCTGATGCCCCTCTCCATCTGCCCTAGATTCTATTCTCTGCTCAGCATTTGTTTCCCTTACTCCTGCTATCCCTTTGCCCTTCTAGCCTGCTTGGCCTGCAAAACCTGAGTGAATGGCTTGAGCTCTGCAGAGGAAAAGCCATGCTGGTCTAAAATTCCCAGTCCCACCACTCTGCCACTTGGCCCAAAGTCCCAAGACCGCCTCCACCACCCTCACCTGGGAGACTGAAGCCTATCTGGAGTCTGCTTCTAGCTATTGCTTGCTTCATGATGCCTGCCCTTCACACTTCTGCATCTTGTGAAGCACCTACACACATCAGAGCTAATCCTCACGGCTGACACACACCATTGCTCCCATTTCCCAGATGAGAAAACAGGTTAAGAAGCTTGCCTAAAGTCCCAGAGCTAATAAGTGACAAGCCACACCCTGCGCACACCTCTAGCATATCACTCATGACGCTAAATTGTCATACAAATACACACATCACAATAAAACCAGCATGCACAGTGCTCAGTACTTAGAAGGCACTTTGTTGAATACGTGATTTTAAGAGTGACACCCATAAGGCTCAGGAGAAATGAGGGTAAATTTCCACTTGACAATTTATCAGCAGAGAAACATCTTCTCCCTCATAATGAATGGGATCAGAATGTCAAGAACCTCTCTGCTTGTGGTTAACAGGGTGGGCTCTGGCACCAGGCTACCAGGGTTCAAATCCCTGCTTCTCTGCCACTTTCTGGTCATAAGACCTTCGGCAAGTTACTTAACCTCTCTGAGCTTGATCCTTCATCTGTGAGACCTAAAATTTCTACTTTGCAGAATCCCATGTGGGGGATATAATACAAGTGCTTAGTGAGGGGACTGGCACCCAGTAAAGGCACTCAATGCTAGCAAAGATTTTGTCCCCAGCACCGAAGACACTGCTCTGGTGTCTGTGACCCACCCTGCAAGCCTCAAGACACTATGTCCACTCCTGAAGTAGTGTAGGGTGTTGGCTTGAGGGACAAACTTGGGTTTGAACATCAGCTCTGCCTCTTTCCAGCTGCATGACCTGGAACAAATGCTGCTCTCCACAAATCTCCATGTCCTCATAGGCAAAAATGAATACCCACACCTCACAGGGTTGTTTTGAGCATTGAAAATGCCTGGCAGGGCACAGTGGCTCACGCCTGTAATCCCAGCACCTTGGGAGGCTGAGGCAGTAAGATTGCTTGAAGTCAGGAGTTCGAGAGCACCCTGGCCAACATGGTGAAATCCTGTCTCTACTAAAAATACAAAAATTAGTCAAGTGTGCTGGTACGTGCCTGTAATCCCAGCTACTCAGGAGGCTGAGGCAGGAGAATCGCTTGAACCCGGGAGATGGAGGTTGCAGTGAGCCGAGATCACGCCATTGCACTCCAGCCTGGGCAACAGAGCAAGACTCTATCTCAAAAAATAAATAAATAAAATAAAGTAAAATAAAATAAAATGCCTATCAAGTACCTGGCATATTGCATATGTAAATCTAACTACAACGATTACAACACAGTTGGGGAAATTCGAATTAGTTGGGTGCCTAAGACCCATCTGGGAAGCACTGTAACTGGACTGGTTACAGCTTCCAGGCAAGGAGGCTGTCTTGGAGCCTGTTTCAACCAACCAGGCCGGCCAGGCACTGAGGGGGGTGGGGTCACTGAAAATGACAGGGAATCGCCCCGACATGATAAAATGTCATGCACAGCCTGCCTCTATGCCCTGGCTCCTTGGCCCTAGCTGCTATTAGAGGTATTCGAAAACAGTGGAGTCTCAGAACTGAAAAGGCTGCAGAGATTGTAGCACAGCCACCTCATTTGACAGATAAGGAACAGGTATCAGAGAGGAGCAACAACATGCACAAAGTCACATGTGAGCTAGCAGCCCTCTCGGCTGGGTTCAGGTCTTCAGTGGTCTGTCTGGCACTCTTTATGGCATTTCACACTGCATTCTTGTGCTTTTTAGGGATTGGAGCTATTAAAAGCTTCATTCCACAGGCAGTATCCACAATGACACAGGAGTAGAAAATGCGCTGATCTGCAGAATCTGCTGCTAGAGGCCAGGGGTCTGTCCCTCCAGGGAGACGACACCAGGAAGGGAAATGCGAGGCAGCAAAGCGTGAGGGGAAGGCTAGGTCAACGTCCATCACCTTGGCCTTGTAAACAGGAACATCCTGGTAGACAGTTTCAATGGATGGATCAACAGAACCTGGCGCCGCACTTGGCAGTAAAGAGTTTCCAGCTCAGATGAGACACATGGAGGCGATATGTTTGACAGGAATGGGATGGGTCTAGTTTGTGCTGATTCAAAAGTATACAGAATGCTCTAGCATGTTCAGTGGGGAATGGCTACCACCATTCTCATAAGCACCAGACCCCAAAGACTGGGGATAAACAAGGACTTTGCCCTATCAAAAACCCAGTAAAGCAGGGGTCCCCACCCCTTGGGCCACAGCTCGGTGCTGGTATGTGATCTGTTAGGAACTGGGCCGCAGAGCAGGAGGTGAATGGCAGGCAAGCAAAGCTTCATCTGTATTTACAGTGGCTCCCTATCACCTGCATTGCCATCTGAGCTCCGCCTCCTGTCAGAGCAGTGGCAGCATTAGATTCTCATAGGACTGCTTACCCTATTGTGAACCACGCATGTGAGGGATCTAGGCTATGCACTCCTTATGAGACTCTAATGCCTGATGATCTGTCATTGTCTACCCCCAGATGGGACCGTCTAGTTACAGGAAAACAAGCTCAGGGCTCTCACTGATTCTACAATATGGTTAGTTGTATAATTACTTCATTATATATCATGATGTAATAATAATAGAAATAAAGTGCACAATAAATGTAATGCACTTGAATCATCCTAAAACCACCACACCATCCCAAAGATGCATGGAAAAATTGTCTTCCACAAAACCAGTCCCTGGTGCCAAAAAGGTTGGGGACTGCTGAAATAAAGCATGATTTAAGGTTGGAAACTAAACACAGGCAGATCTGTTTTGCCACTCACAGTAACAGTAATGTCATTAAGAGTATGTAAAAGAGCACAATTAACTGCCTGAGCATGCACGCCCAGACTTTTCAAAGCAAGAGGGTTTTCTTCATCCAAGGTGAGCACCAAATGTGAGAATTAAAGGGGTGAGGGGAGGAGGGAAAGGGGAGTGATTGCTTAAAGGGCACAGATTTTCTTTTCAGGGTGATGAAAATGCCCAAAACTAGATAGTGGGTATAGCTGCACAGGCTTGTGAATATATACTTTAAAATGGTTAAAATGGTGACTTTTAGGTTATATGATTTTTATTATGATAAAAAAAAGCAAGGTCAGCAGCATAAAATGGGGCAAGAAAGAAACAACAAAACATATTTTTTTTAAATCAAAAGATACTGTAGTAATAAGCCTCAACTTACACAACAGAACCATAACAGGGAAGAATAAAAAGCACTGAAATAGTGGCAGGAAGACAACCAGAGCTTGGAAATGCACATCTAGGCTGGGTGTGGTGGCTCATGCCTGTAATCACAGCACTTTTGGAGGCTGAGGCAGGAAGATCACTTAGCGCCAGTTGTTCAAGACCAGCCTGAGAAACATAACAACAACAAAAAGCCTGGTATGGTGCCATGCCTGTGGTCCCAGCTACTCAGGAGGCTGAGGCTGGAGGACTGCATGAACATCAGAGTTCGAGGCTGCAGTGAGCTATGATCATGCCACTGCACTCCAGCGTGGGCCACAGAGTGAGACCTTGTCTCTAAAACGAACAAACAAACAAACAAACAACCTCACATCTTTCTATTCCAGAAGTGGAACTCTGCCAAATCACCAACTGGATGAAGAGGGAGATCAGAAGATTTCATCCTTGTTCATTGAATTTGCTGGCTGCCTGTGTTCATAGCTTAGCCTACAACTGGTGTCACCTTTATACCACCACCAGTACATTTCTTTTTTAGTATTACAATGAAAAAAACCCTGTTTTATCTGCAAAGTTTATTTCATATAGCACACATTTATATGGAACTGTAACAGAGTGTTTCAACACACGACATTTGTGCAGAAAAATAACAGAAACTCATTTGTTAGGATGATTGTCTCTGCTTTATATATGAAAAAGCTAGTACATAAAAATAGTGTTTAAACCAAAGGTAACCTGCTCTATTCTATATCAAAGGCACAGTACTCTGAGTGGCAAAGAACCAGGGAATCTGAAAGAATTACTTCCTTTTACTAATCCAAGACTGGTGGCCAAAAGGAACACTGACTTGCTTTGGACTATTTGCGATTCAACACTGAAAATTCATCAGCATTAGGACAATTAATCTGCATTTGAGTTTTATGGAAACATATATGGTGTGTGCATGCATACATGTATGTACATCTGTGTGCATTTCTGTGTGCCCATCACAGGAACTCACGGGCAACCAGTGGCTAGGGAAAGGCAAGCAAATTTTGATTATATCTCAAGCCTGAGTACATACTCAAGGACAGAACTGGAGAGTACAGACAGAAAAATACTTCAAACATCTATAGGAATTAAACATTACCCATGAGACAACAGCCATGTACTCCTTTATGTACACAATATAAAGAATATATATTTCTGTAGATAAACCCCAATGCGTCCTTCAAAAGGAAACATTGACAAAGCATGAAAGGTGCTGACTGTTCCAAGATGGAGCTTTACAGGACTCCCAACATTTGAGGATATTAGTGCCTGTATACTCACTGGCACAGATGGGTAGAGTTAAAAATATACATATATCATGGTAAAATACAATTTACTGTATTTTGCAACCTTTGGTTTTCGTATATTAGAAACGTGACACAGTTCTTGTGAGCGATCCTGCGGCCCTTGCATAATCTATTATGTTCTCTACAGGATCAACTGTTGAGTGTTGAGCTGTCAAAATTGTCACTGGTACACAGAAAAAGCATTACTTGGCCGGGTGTGGTGGCTCACGCCTATAATCCCAGCACTTCCACAGGTCGAGGCAGGTGGATCACTGGAGGCCAGGAGTTCAAGACCAGCCTAGCCAACATGGTGAAACCCCATCTCTACTAAAAATACAAAAACTTAGCCAGGCGTGGTGGTGCATGCCTGTAATCCCAGCTGACTCAGGAGGCTGAGACAGGAGAATTGCTTGAGACCAGGAGGCAGAGGTTGCAGTGAGCTGAGATCGTGCCACCGTACTGCAGCCTGGTTGACAGGGCAAGACTCTCAATAAAAAAAAAAAAGCATTACTTTAAGATTTCAAATATATACTGAAAGAGAATTAGTTCTGCAATCAGATTCTTCTAGAAACGCTACAGTTACAGTTTCAGGAAAGCAACCTTGATACACACTCACTCCAGCAAACACATTGATAGGAAAACACAAGAATGAGAGACAATGGTGATTTTCCAAACAAAACAGAAACAACACTTTACTCAGAACTCTTGCTTAGAAACAAGAGAACAAGATGGTTTGCGCATCTTCTGAGACATATATCAAGGCGACCTTCTGAAGCTTCCTTAATTTTTCGGTGTCACATCCTTTGCCAGGTTTAAGTCAGAAGCAAAAAATTTGAGGACTGATGGCCCAGGAGTTGAGTTATCCAAGTGGACGATGTATTTACCTCCCAGGCTGAGAAAAGTTTACATATCTGACCAGAGGGAAAAATAAAAGAAAGATTAGTAGAGAAGATACTAGTCTCACAGCAACTTGTGCCTGGCCTCGCTTCAGGGCACGTGCTCCTGGAGTTGCTGACACACTGGTGATCCTATAAATGTCCTCCCCTTCCCCAGCTCCCGACCAGGCCCAAGGTGTTTCTCAATTTCAAAGAGAGTTTCTCAAGGAAAGAAAAACAAGGGGCTTCCGGTTTTGGAAACACAGGTTGAGGCTATTCCAAAGACCTCCCTAATATTCTGCCCTAAGCAAATGTTTGCGTGCTTGCCAAGCAACCGGCAGACCAGGAGCTAAGAGGAGTATGAGATGTAAGTTTGAAAATAACTTTTTTTTTGGAGAAAGAGTCTTGTACTGTCACCCAGGCTGGAGTGCAGTGGTGTGATCTCGGCTCACTGCAACCTCCACCTCTCAAGTTTAAGTGATTCTCCTGCCTCAGTCTCCCAAGTAGCTGGGATTACAGGCATGCACTACCACAACCAGCTAATTTTTGTATTTTTAGTAGAGATGAGGGGTTCACCATGTTGTCCAGGCTGGTCTCAAACTCCTGACCTCAAGTGATCTGCCCACCTCGGCCTCCCAAAGTGCTGAGATTATAGGCGTGAGTTACCACACCTGGCCAGAACTTATTTTTTATATCTGGCAGGAAATGTGGGACACAAAAATTAGAATCAAGTCATCTACTCTCTACTCTCTCAAAACCAACTTAATGGAAGACTCTCACATCATTCCTGCAGACCCGTAACTGTCTTCTTCTCTTCCAAAGCTATGTGGTGCAAAGACTGCCCTGGAACAGCTAGAAGGAGGGGAGGGGGTTTCGGGGTCAATTTGCCTTTCAAGAAAAAGGTAGATGAGATGAGGCCTTACCAGAGTGAGGAGAAACAGGTTTGCTACTTCTCTTATTGTCTAAAGGTGTCTGGGGACTTTGGCGAGATGTCATGGAATCCTCCAGATTTTGTTTGTGGCTGTCAGGAGAAAAATGTGACAAAGACAGTCTGGTGTGACTTACAACGTTGGGAATCTTATCACAGATACGCTGCTGCTCATAATTCATACTAACAGAGGATCTGTTGGTGGTATTGGTTTCATCTGCCTTTCTGGTTTTTGTTGTACCACTGGTCATTCTTTTGGTAGATGGTCTGGAAAGAGACAGTTTGGTTAGAATCCCAATTATTCCCACATCAAGGCTCCGTCCTAAAAGAAGCTCTGTCCTTTGATTAACTTCTAAGAAATGCCTTGGAATTAAAAAATATTTTCCGAATCATAGAACAGGATGGCTAAAAGGAACCCTAGAGATCACAGAACACACTGATTTTCAAACTGTATTCCACAAAGCCCTTGGTCCCACGGAAGCGCCAGGAGTAGGAGCAGCTAAGCACGTGGGACTCCAGAAACCCTGTCCCTCCCTCAGATTGGTCAAGGATGTGGCCAATGACATACAGTGACAGAACTGGTGCAGGTCCTCTAGCTCTAGTGCTCCTTCCACATCACTACCCCTCTCAGCAGACTCCTGTTCCTGTGGGCCTTGCAGGTGAATAGCGTTCCTTTCCATGAATTGGTTCCTGCTTTCCTGACCTAACCTCTGACCTTGTTTTCTTACACTGAAAATGAGCATATTACGGCTGGGCTCAGTGGCTCACGCTTGTAATCCCAGCACTTTGGGAGGCCAAGGTGGGCAGATCACTTGAGCCCAGGTGTTCAAGACCAGCCTGGCCAACATGGTGAAACCTCTTCTCTTAAAAAATATAAAAAATAAAAATAAATAAAATGAGGATATTACTGTCATACTCAGAGTTGTGATGATAATTGAGATGGGTAATATAAATGCCTGGTAGATAGCAATCACTCCATAAATGTCTTCTTGCCCGACTTTATGAGATAACATTAATCACTGTGAACAAAAGTAAAGTCTGGAGCCAGATGTATCTGGAATCGAATTTGGGCTCAGCCCTTTAATAGCAGGATATTGGGCAAATGAAGCCCCTAGCCTCTCTGCACCTCTGTCTCCTTGTCTTTATAAATGGGGATGATGATTCCTACCTAGCAAAGCTGTTGTGGGGATGAGTTTATTTCTGTTAAGTCAAATACATGACATCATATTTGGTACAAGCATGAGCTCAAGAGATAATATTATTTAGCATTCTAAGAATGTCAGTCATAATCCTGCCAAGTTTATTTAGATAAGCTGGCTAAGTGACTCACCTGGAAATGACTGCCTGTGTTGAAGTGTCTTTTGTGCCTTTTGGTCTGAAGGTTTTTAAATCACTATTAAAATATGTCTTTGGCTCTTTATGGACCTGGCTGTTACTGTCTTGTAGAAATATCAGCTTGGGCGGCATCTTCTTAATATTTTTAAATGACATTTTCGGTCTGGAAGATGGATCTTTGCTATTTAAAGTGCCTAGGGGAAAAAAAACACAATTAAATATGGAGTTTCAATAATGAATGCAAGAAAAAGTGAAGGCCGTGATCCTGATGGCATGGGGAGGAGGTGACACCTTCTGAAGGCAGGAAGAGTCAAGCAGTGGTACCCCTGGGAGGCAGGCCCAGCAGCCCCACAGCTGTTTTACTTTCCCAAGCCATGTCCCGGGCCACTGCTCAGCACCTACACTCACCCTGCCCTTGAGGCACCAAGAGGCTACCTTTAAGGAACTTGTTCTTTTTACTTTGCTAGGAAAGAATAAGAGGACAGAGAGAAGACTGCTCGACATTCTTGCCCCTCCCCGATCACTCACCTAGCCAATTCTGTTTGTGCATTTTGTCTTACCTCTAATGCTACCTCCTACCTTTGGCTTTCCTCAATGCCCTAAGGCAGACTGAGGGGCTCCTACTGCTATGTTCTCATTGTATTTTCACCAAACTTCTTTTAACCCCATCATCTTGTGGCAGTATTATGGTGTACTCATATGTTTGTCTTCCCACTGGCTGTGGCTCCTTCGAGCTGAGGCCATGTCTTTCCATCCTGCTTCATCCCCATCACCTAGTGGAGGACCTGACTCCCCTGTTCAATGTCCACTGGCAGGAAAAACACGGACAAACAGTGTTTTCTCAAATGCCAATTACTGCTACTGCAAAGTCGTTCCTACTCGTAAGGGAGTCGATGATACATTTGAGAGGGCATTCATATTATGACATGGTTTCAATTTTTCTTAATGAAGTGGAAAGTGGAATTCCACCTATGGTCGATCATGGATGCCTTGAGGAGGTGAGCTATGAAATGCTGGCAATCCTCACATTCAAGTGAGAAAGAGATGATGTCTACAGTCTATTAGCATGATCTTTAAAATAATAGCAGCAGCTGATACTTATTGAGTTTATGTGTCAGACACTGTTCTTAGCATTACATGGATTTATCTCATTGAAATCTCATGTCCACTCTAGGAAAAGGACATTAGCTTTCCCTGTTTTCAGATGGGAAAACTCAGCACGGAAAGGTTAAGTGACCTGTCCAAAGCCACACAGCTCAAAAGCAGAGGAACCTCTGGATATGAACCTAGGCAGTCTAGCTCCTAAATGGGGACTAACCTGATGGAAACAGTTCATTCAATGAGTCCACGTCACTTTCTTCACTGGCAGCCTCAGCCTCCTCATATGTGTCATGGCAGGCTGTTTCTGTGACCTATGATTCAAAAAGGAAATCTTGATTATACCTAATATTCAATCATCTTCGTTTAGAATTTCAATGAAGTCAGATTTCAAAGCTGGATTGATGGCTAACTTTTGTCATTTCAATGAAAAGGTAAAAAAATCTAGCCTCTTTTAACTGGCCCCAAGAATCTACAAAGGATAGAGACAGGTACCCATAGCTGTGTCTTTTAGCTAGGAAAAGACACTCAAGAATGAAAGATTTCCCTGGGCAGGAGCCAAAGGACTATAGCTTTGGGTTGGCATTTGTTCTATGCCTGCTGAGAACCTTAATTAAGGCGGGATGGGACTAGTTAGTGAATAGCTAAAAAGTTTTGACTGATTTTTTTTTTGGTAGGTGGGGGACAAAGTCTCATTCTGTTGAAGAGGATGGAGTGCAATGGCATGAGCATAGCTCACTGCAGCGTCAAACTCCAGGGCTAAAGTAATCTTCCTGTCCCGGCCTCCCAAGTAGCTGGGACTACAGGCATATGCCACCACACCTGGCTAATTTTTAAATTTTTTTATAGAGACGAGGTCTCACTATGTTGTCCAGGCTGGTCTTGAGCTCCTGGGCTCAAGAGATCCACCTGCCTTGGCCTCCCAAAGTGCTGGGATTACAGGCGTGAGCCATTGCGCCCAGCCTTTGGTTTTTGCTTGAGGTAAAACTCCCAATGAGTTGAATGAACTTTGATATGATGACTCCCAGCATTTTTTGGAAATGACATTTCTACTGCAAATTCTCATTTTATTTAATATAAATGAGTACAACTGGGTAATTACAAACAGGCAAAACATCAGTCTTATAGCACAGAATGTAAAAAGCACAGAAGCTGGAGGAAAAAGGCCTTGAATACATGTGCTCCATCAAAAGACATGACGTTGGGGTAAGCAAATAATTATGAAACAGACCACAAAAGCACTCACCATAAGGGAAAAAATGATAAATTTGAGTGTGTTAAAAAGAAGAACTTCTGTCTGGTTCATCAACAGACATTAGGAGAGTGTGAGGCAAACTATGGCATGAAAGAAGATACCTGCAAATCCAAAGGACTCCTAACTAGTGTTGGTAAAAATGTCTACAACTCAACCAGAGAAAGGCAGGTAACAAAACAGCAAAACAGGCAAATGACTTGAAAAGGTGCTTCACCAGAAAGAATCTCCAACAGGCCCATAAGCATTTATGAAAAGGTGCCTGACTTCATTAATCATCAGAAAATACTGATGATTAAATACTGACTTAAATTCAACAACATTAAAATCAGAAGGCAGGGCGCTCAAGCCTGCAATCCCAGCACTTTGGGAGGCTGAGGCGGGTGGATTGCTTGAGTCCAGGAGTTCAACACCAGCCTGGGCAACATGGTAAAACCCCATTTCTACAAAAAAATTAAAAAATAAAAAATTAGCTGGGTGTGGTGGTATGCACCTGTAGTCTCAGCTACTTGGAAGGCTGAGGTGGGAGGATCACTTGAGCTTGGGAGGTGGAGGTTGCAATGAGTCGAGATTATATCACTGTGCCCCTGTCTGGGTGACAAAGCAAGACTCTATCACAAAAAAAAAAAAAAAAAGAAAGAAAAAATCAGAAGCTTCTATCCAGCAGAGGTCAACATTAAGAAAGATAAGCTGGCCGGGTGCGGTGACACACGCCTATAATCCCAGCACTTTGGGAGGCTGAGGCGGGTGAATCACCTGAGGTCAGGAGTTTGAGACCAGTTTGGCCAACACGGTGAACTCTGTCTCTACTAATAATACAAAAATAGCTGGGCATGGTGGCACATACCTGTAATCCCAGCTACTGGGGAGGCTGAGGCAGGATAATCGCTTGAACCCAGGAGGCGGAAGTTGCAGTGAGCGGAGATCGCGCCACTGCACTCCAGCCTAGGGGACAGAGCGGGACTCTGTCTCAAAAAAAAAAAAAAAAAAAAGAGAAATGAGCAGCCTTTGAGGTGATGGATGTGCTAATTATCCTGATTTGATCACTACATACTGTAGCCAAAAAAAAGAAGAAAAAGAAAAAGAAAAGATAAGCTGTAAACTGAGAGAAGACATCTGCAACACATAACCAAAAAAGAAGCAGTATCTCGAACATTTAAAGAACTACAAATGAGACAAATCAAGCCAAAAGTTTTGGGCAAAAGATCAAAACAAGCACTTCACACAAAAGAAAACATGAGAGCTAACTAAAGATATGAAAACATGGTCAACTTTGTTAATTATCAGGGAAATGGAAATGTAATACTTTATTTCATTACCACCAGATTGGCAAAAATGAAAAGCTCGGCAATAATGTGAAACAACACAGGCATTCTTATACACTGCTGGTATGAGTATGGATACTACCTTTGAGGCATTCACATCTGTTTTTCTCGTCCGCTTCCTAATTTTTTCTATTCTCTGTTTAAAGGAAAATAAAAATTCAAACATAAAAACAGATAAGAAACCAAACATTTGTCCTAAAGGAGTTGATTATCCCCATTTCTTAGAGTTAGACAATGGCAGCGATTGCTCCAAAACCACAAATACTACCAACAGAAGGCTTGTGGTGGCAGTTAAGTTCCCTATCCCAGTCTCAGTTTCAGCTGTACAATGCCTGGAATGATGACCGCTGGATTTGTTATAACACAAATATCCAAATGACAACATCTCACTCCTAATTTTGCATATGCAGGAATCCATTACTTAGACTACGCATATTGCAAACCAATTAGAGCTTTTAACATAATTTTAGTCTTAACATAATTATAGTCTTAGTCTCAGTTGATTCCTGAAGCCAATGTTAATGAAAATAATACACCTCAATGATGCCACACTGTTGGGAGACTGTGTTAATGAAGAGAGAAGATCGGAGGTGGAAGAGTAATGTATTCTAGGGAATGACAGGAATTCTCTCTCCTGTGCATACTTCTTTCCCTGCACTGAGGAGACTTGCAGCTCCCTGGCACCCTCGAGGTGAGCAATCTACTACCAGAGAAGCCTTGCAGCACCTGAGTCTGGACCACGGATGCCAGATGAGCTCACATGTGGTCCTACCTTAAAAATAGCCTGCGCCTTGGCCTCTCAGAGAGGCCCGCAGTTTCTGCTTCTTCCCATGTAGTTGCTGCAATTTCCAGCAAGTTTGGAAGAAATTCTTAACTTCCACCAACCCCTACCACGACTGGAGTCATTCTGCTCGGAGGAGTTTTGTTACCAGAGGTTTGATATAGTGAGGCATCAGTATAATGGCCACCAAGGGTCCATGAGGGGGAGGCATGATCAGTAAGAGGACAGCCTTCTATGTAGGAGAGGTCAGATCCTCAGATAAGGAAGAGAATAGAGTGGGGAAATCACCAGGGGCTAGCATACACCAGATTTGTGATTTTGAAAAATGTGCTGATATCAGGTGCCCAATATTGTATTAAACACAAAATCAAGTCCCCCTAAACAGAGAGTGAGTACCTTTTTCCTTTCTGGGCGTTCTTTTAAATTTTGTGACATAATTCTGTCGTGTTCTTTCTTGCGTTTGTCGGCTTCCCCTTGAGCTTTTATTTCGGTGTCCCCTTCCTAGGAAATTTATATAAAAGTATCATTTAATCTCAAGATACCTGAGTGACATCAGAGAACTCTAGTTTAAAAACTTCAACAGTAAAATGTTATCTAGCATAACAAAAGAATGTAACCTTTTGGATGAAGGTTCCTATATATAAGATATTTGTGGATTGTCAATTTTCAAAGCACTAGTTAGAATGCACAAAGCTAGGCTAAATGTTATCTTGAGGATTCAGGACCACAGGGTTACCATTATGAACATCATACCACCCTATTTCAAAGTATGTAAATGACTGTGGAGCTGTCCATTAACACAGTAACAGAAGCCAACAGCCTGACGTTTCTCAAAAGCACTGAGAGGATTATTGAAGGCACCTTCCTAAACAATGCACGCATAAACAATCATATATAAAACATATGACCAATGCTGGTGAATGACACACTAAAAACCAGGAATATGAATTGGGCTATGATAATAATTCAAACTGAGTATAGTCTGAGCTCAGTTTGGGCCTTTATTTACCCAATGATTTGACTTTAGATAGATGAGACATTCTTATTGGTTAATGATTTTAAACTTGTAGAACTGTTTATGGTTTATCTTATCTGTCACAGGGACATTGTAAGGTCCAGTTGGTGGAGTTGTATGTGGTACCACAGAATGCAAGATGGGGGAAACCAATGTAGGATGTTGAATCTGTTTAAGCAATTTGGATTTCAAATTAAGAACCACTAATCCACAATTTCCTGTTTTCTGCTAATTTCAGTAGGAAAACATTCTGTGGTTTTCTGAGAGTGGCTGACAATGACCTGCAGTGGTACTGGGTAATAGAGACTGTAACATAAAAATGCAGCCAGAGGCCAGGTACAGTGGCTCATGCCTGTAATCCCAGTACTTTGGGAAGCCAAAGCTGGCAGATTACCTGAGGTCAGGAGTTCAAGACCAGCTGGGCCAACATGGCGAAACCCGGTCTCTACCAAAAATACAAAAATTAGCCAAGCGTGGTGGTGGATGCCTGTAATCCCAGCTACTCAGGAGGCTGAGGCAGGAGAATCACCTGAACCCAGAAGGTGGAGATTGCAGTGAGCCAAGATCATGCCATTGCACTCCAGCCTGGGTGACAAGAGTGAAACTCTGTCTCAAAAAAAAAAAAAAAAAATGCAGCCAGGGAATCTGCTCATGTCTTCTTTGCCAGAAACAGAGATTTTTGCTTTGGGTTCCAACTGATATAATCTGGTTCTCAACCCCTGATAAAGTGTCAAGCCAGCAGACCTGAAATGGTGCTTCCTGGTCTTCCTGATCCGGCCATCCCTTCTTCTCTTCAGTTTCCTTTTCTTGTTGCCCATCTTCGGGTTTCAAGAACTCTTCTGCTTCCAATAACTCAGCTTCTTTCTTTTCCACGTCTTTTGATTTCTTAATGACCCTGAGAGTATTTAAATAATTCTTAGTATTTGTCTTGATTGCTACCATACTCGGCTTGCAGTCCTATGTGAGTTTTCATAGTGAAACTTCCTGTGTATAGTAATACAATTTATATTTACACCATAGTCACTACATCTTCTGTGTTGTTACTATATAGGAATCACACAATTCCACCCTTTTTTTAAAGAGGAAAACCAGTCCTCGGGAGCAGAAAAATATTTCAATCAAGTAATAGATTACTTTGCTTGTTAAAAAACTTAACTGTCTTTGAGATGTGACATCCCCTAAAAGGCCTTATTTACACATGCTCACAGCCAATCTCTCATGGGGATTGTAGAGATAATTTAGAGGAGAGTCTGGTGGTTCCCTAGTATTCAGCATTTTCAAAGGCTACATTAGCTCTGTTTATATGAAGTGAGTAATAATACTCTTCAAGTTATAGTTTTTTGCTATTCATAATACTTCTTTTTCCCAAGCCCATATAAGCATATGGAAAATATGTGATTATTTCAAATAACACTAAATACTTAAAAGCAAAGTCAGTACTGTTGTTATTCCCTGCAGTCAGTGGACAGAGGTTTACATCATAAGGCCTCACATAAAATAGGCCTCAAGATGGAGGAGCAAGAAACCTTTGCTAGAATTTGAAAGCACACAACTGTACATGAGATTTGCTGCCCACAAAGGAAATCCCAGCAATGACTCACCGGTCTGATGAGATACAGGTGTCACAAAGATCCCTGGAAAACACCCAAAGTAAAACATAAGTATAATTTTCAGGTTTAAAAATCCTGAGGTTAAAAAGTCTTTTAAAATAAAGAAAAGGGCCGACACTAGTGAACACAAAGAAAAATATTCTTATACACCACTCTGGTGCTGAGAGATCAAATCCTGAATGTGAGTTTGATCTCTGTGCATCCTCCTACCACACCTTAATGGCACGTGATGTATGGAGGCCAAAAAGGACTGTGCCATTTATCCACACACAAGGGTCCTTAGCCATTTACAAGGGCTTGAAATGCTTCCTATACAAGCAATGAGGCACTTCTGATCCTCACTGAAGAAAGTCAGTTGCTCTTTGAGAATTTATAACTTGAGGGTAAAATTTTGATTTTCAAAAATGTGGGCCCCACTCAAGATTTGTAGTATAAGAAGGAAGACTTCGTGCTGACCTTGGCTGCATCTCTTCCTGTTGTTTTTCTTCTTCCTGTCTTGATTTTATTCGATGAGCAATGCGACGTAATTCGGCAAAAAGTTTTTTTATCTCCTTGTCATTCATAAACCCTGCAGTACGCTTATTACCAGGCTCTAGTTTAAATAAATATGTGCAACAGTTAGTTTAGGGAGCTAATCGTCTCTTGGTCCAACAAAGAAGTGCAACACAATCCAAAACATTAAAAAACAAAACAGGTGTATAGTCCAAAATTTATAAATCACAAGCAAACTGTAGGTACTTGTTTAACAGATTTCGTTCAAACTATACCCCAACAAAAGCAGTAACATTTTGTTTCTTTTTAACACCTACTTGTTCCAAAATGAAATAATGTACTTCTACTTTCCTTTTAGTTGTTCTGAAATAACTGAATCAACTGACCTCATGGGAAAAGAGTAAGAAATACTGAACACAGAGGAAGACAAGCTATGCTCAGTCTAAATGAAGGGTACGTGTATCTCAAATAAGCAAAAATACATCTGGCATACGTTTTGAGATTTGTGCATCAGTTTTACTATATAATTACTATTTAGCTAAAACTTGATAATAGTGTATATATGTGGTTGATCATAGAGTAGCTAACAGTAGATAACAAAACCAAGACTATCAGTAAAATTAGGTGAGTACACGGAGGCATATTATAATATTTTGGTCTATATAACTAATTTATTTTAAATAAATCACATATGAAAATGAGAAGGCACATCAGGAATGAATAATCTATAATTAAAAGATTGTTTCTGTTACAAAAAATTCACTGTGGAGCTCCCTAAAAAAGCAAAATTCCCCAGTGTGTTTTTGAAATTAAGTAATGTCCATGGGTATTAAGAATGCATGTATGTGATGGGCAAATATAGCAATATGGCACTTTCAGGAATACTACACAAATCAAGGGAAACCACATTATGGCCTATATATAGAAACGAACCTAAATCTTGGGAGAAACCTGCTCATCCCCAAGTGGATATGCTCTCTCCAAGAACCATCACTATCAGAGCTAGAAGGGACCTTAGGAATCACCTAGACCAAACCTCTCATCTGACCTGTGCTTTTTTTTTGATACAGGGTCTTGCTTTCTCATCCAGACTGGAGTGCAGAGGTACCATCACGGCTCACTGCAGCCTCCACCTTGTGGTCTCAGGCGATCCTCCCACCTCAGCCTTCTTACTAGCTGGGACTACAGCTGCATACCACCTAAAGCTAGGTAGTTATGGTAGAATATGGCTTATTCTTATCCTCAACCCCCTAACAGAATATATAGCCTACCCTTGCCACATCAGGCTAATTTTTGTATTTTTTGTAGAAAAGGGGATCTCTCTCTTCTGTTGCCTGGGCTGGTCTCGAACTCCTGGGCTCAAGCAATCCTCTCACCTCAGCCTCCCAAAGTGCTGGGATTACAGGTGTTAGCTACCATGCCTGGCCAGACCTATGCTTTTAAAAGCAGTTCCAAAAATGCTTTCTCAAAACAAAGGGGTGAGAAGAAAGCTTTGGTAAGGACAAGCAAACCGAGAAGCAACATTCCAATATAACAGAGATTGGTTAGACTCTCTTTCTCTATAAGGAAAATAATTCCCTAAAGTTCTCTCAATTGGGGAATAAAAGGAAGTGAAACTTTCCCAGAATACAGTAAGATGTTCTGCGTTGCTAAGATAAACTTAGTGAAAGAACTTACGTGACTCTTTCTTATTTTTATCAGCGCTTGATTCACTTTGCACAGATTGGGTGCACTGGGGCATTTTACAGGGAAGGGAAGGGTCTGCTGATTGTTTTGACTGTTTTGGCAGAGGTGATGAAAGCTGGTTCTTTTGGATTTGACTCCTGAAAAAAAGTAATATATGTTTGCTAATTAATTTTTAGTGTACAATTTTATAAAATATGAGATGATATTATGAGACGATATTATAATCTTGGAATTTTTCTGAAAAGTAAATATCTTTTTACAGGCTTTTCCCCTTTACATTTGTGTTACCATGCACATGCTATTATTTCACTCATCAGACATTGACATGAAATTTGTTCTGGTAAAATACCTATCAGGAACAGTTGTTGCAAATAAGCTGCTTACTTAGAACTGACAGGAGATGGCAGAGCACAAACATTTGCAGGAGAAAATGGCCGTGTATAACATTCACTGTATGATGATAGATGTTTCTTGGCAACAGGGTCTAAGGCCTGTTGGTCCGTTTCTGATTTCTGAACAGATAAACACAGTAAGGTAAATTACTAGCAATTATCTTACTGCAGCTGGCTTTTTTTTTTTAAGAGAAAAACATTCTGAATAAAACACAATTAGAATTCTTTAAACCGCAATTTTCTTTTAGAGCATGAGAAGCGGGACAGTGATATTTTCTTCTGGACTAACAATTTATATTACACAATTCGAGGAGATCACAGAAGTAATAGGTTTAAAAGACATATTATGCTTCAAAACCTAACTCCATTTCCAAATCCTAACTCAGGGTTTAAAACATTTCTCAAAAAACGTTTCTTCAGAGTTTAGAAACAGAGTTCACATAAACTTACATTTTCTCCCTTCTAATAAAGACTCACTAATATTTCAGCTTTGGGGGAAAAGTGGTCCAATGAACATCAGAGAGTTTAAATTCCTAGTTTAAGTGAGTTAGCCTATTTTATTAATTATATTGCAGAATACTATAAATAATATGCTGGTTATGTTGTAAAATCTGACCTATTGTGAACTATACAACAAAATGTACATATTTTAATAGACAACCTGTCAATAACAGACACTTGACAAACCGTTAGAGCATCTCTCACTTTTGCCTTGTGAAAGGCTTCCAAGCTTGCTTCAAGGGATGTCTTGGGGGGCGCTTCTACACTCGCCTCCGGGGATGCTTTCACCATCGCCTCTGTGTTCTCTTTGGATGACACTTTCACATTTTCCTTGGGGGCTGCTCCTGCACACACCTTGGGAGGTGCTTCCAGGCTCCCCTCTGGGGGTGCTTCTGGGCTCACCTTGCGAGATGCTTCTATGCTTACCTTGGGAACTGTTTCCAGGTGCACCTTCGAGGGTGCTTCTATGCTCAACTCGGAGGATGTGTCCACGTTCGTCTCAGAATCAGTTGTGCTCAGGATAGGCGACATGTCCACACTCACCACAGATGATAAGTCTGTGCTCTCCTCAGAGATTGTGTCCATGTGAAAGTTACACTTGGGGATTGCCTCTATATTTCGGTTGGAAATTATTTTCACATTCACCAGGGGGGGTGCATCCATACTCTTGGGAGGTGTCTTGGGAGGTGTCTTGGGAGGTGTCTCTACTTCTTCTGAGGGAACTTCTACTTTAGTTTGAGGAGGTATTTTCGCTGCCGACATGCGAAACATAAAAGCTCTCAATTCATCACTAGTACATTTAGGCAATGGCATAGTGACATACCGCATTACATACTTGGGGACGCCTGTAAGTGAAGGAGGACAGAGAATTAAATTCCCTAAGTTAGAAATTTGACAAGATAAGGATACACCACATATACAGTAGAAGAACAGGAACAGAGAAAAAAGATTGTTTATTAGGAAAGCACAGGGATTACACACAACACAGGAAATTTTAGTGAATTGGATGACACAGGACAGAACCATCACAAAGTCAGTGCTTCAGAAGCAACATGAACAACAGTCATTGTAAAGGCCATAGCCTGTTACAGATGAAAATAAGATGCTGCTCCAATGTTGATGTTTGCAGTAAGTTGTTTCTATTTTAATCATACTATATTTCAGAATAATTTTCACAAAAAATTACAAGATCTTCAACCCTTTCTAAAAGTAATCGAAACATCTTCACCAGGGCTAGAGATCTTACCATTATAGGTGATTATGTAAGACACTTCATATTTTATTGTTTTAGAATAGAATGTAAGAAAGAGCATTTTCTCACCCATACTAACAACTGTAATAAGACATTAATCAGAGTGAGTTGGATCTCCAAGGTCCCTTCCACCTTTAACAATCTAATTTTATTTTTCCTATGAAGCGGACAAAAATGATCACATTTGGTGCCAGGTAAGATGGAAGAAAGTCATTAATGCCAATGTTTGGAACCAGGCAAACCCATCACCACAGGCGGGAGTATAGATTTGTATATTTTCCCTTGGGGGCATAAAAAGTACATACTGTTTGTTCTAGCAATTCTACTTCTAGGTTTACCCTTAGGAAAAGAAATTACATAAATACATAAAAATGTATGTATAAAGTTGCTAATTACTGTACTGCTTATAATATTGAAACAATTGCAAATACCATCCAAATGCTCCAAAGGAAATGTGGACTATATTAAGGCAGTCACTAGGAGTAATAACATGCAATATTTTGGACATAAAAGATTTCTATTGAGTTTAAATAAAAGAAGGTTATTTCATTTTGTGAAAAAAAATGCAAAGAAAAATATTAACTTGCCAGAGAGCACTGGGATAATGGGGGATTAGATCAAAAATTCTTCTACATGAAATATGTATTGCTTATACCATTAATTATCATTATTTTTTGAGATGGAGTCTTGCTGTTATCACCCAGGCTGGAGTGCAGTGGCATGATCTTGGCTCATTGCAACCTCCGCCTCCCAGGTTCAAGCAATTCTCCTGCCTCAGCCACCCAAGTAGCTGGGATTACAGGCCTGCGCCACCACACTCGGTGAATTTTGTACTTTTAGTAGAGATGGAGTTTCACCATGTTGACCAGGCTGGTCTTGAACTCCTGACCTCAGGTGATCTACCTGCCTTGGTCTCCCAAAGTGCTGGGATTACAGGCGTGAGACACCACACCTGGCCTAATTAAAGACTTTTAAAAACGTATTTGGAGGTGGCTTTCTTAAGACCTGGTAAATTAAATTTTTTAAAAAGTCCTGGTTAAATTTATCTGCCACCTCATTTTTAAGTACGGGTGGCAAATTTTCACGTAATCTTATCAAATAATTAAAATAGACCAAATTATCAAAGATTGACTACTTATGAATAAAACTTTTAGCTATATTAAATGTTATCTTTTAGTCCCTCATTTTTAGTGGAGAAAGCATTTTATTTACATATCTACATATGCCTAAACAGTCACATTAGCACCAACAGTTTGATCTACAGAAAATATAGTATAACTGGATTTTTATTAGCTATAAACATGTAAGACAAAATATTGAGGTTTTTTTGGATGGTGGTAATAGAAATATCTCACCATAGATTGGTGGGGGAGACTGGCAGAAAATAACCTGATATATATATAACTAGGCATAAAAAAGTCAGGAATTAGAGCAAAAAAAATAAGGGTGCACTACAAGAAAGTCTGTGATAGCATTTAGATTCATTTTACTAATCATATGAATACTGAGAAAAAGCAAAGAGAGTGGGATACATACTGGAAAGGAAAAAGTGGAAGGGAAAAAAAGAGAAAAAAGTCATAGGAACAGTGCGTTAGCACTTTCCATTATTGGGGGGGAGATGTCTTGCTATCCAAAGGCAAGTCTAATACTACATGTAAACTATAAATGAGAAAATGAGAAAGTCCACACAACCCTGAAGATGTTTTATGTTAAGAATAATCTTAGGTCTCTGGTTAAAAGCTGAAGGGTGGTTCTATGCTATTCTTCCACATTTTAGGGAAAAAAGGAGGGTAGAGTAGGAAATTTTCTCCCTTTATAGTGAAGTTTTTCTATACTTTAAAAACCCATAGAGCTTTAAAATTTAACAACCACCTCCAGAGTTAACTATCTCATCCTACAAATTACCTATCCCCCAAATAACTGCCCTATCATGTTAGAAGTCAAAAAATAAATATGCAACATCAAATGCTGGGTAAAATCACTAATATCGTAACTACTGATTCAAGCTATTTTGATGTCTAAATACAACAAATTCAGTGATGAAGCCTGCTTTGAAATGCAAATACTAACACCTCTCCACGTGTTAGTATCAGGCTTTCCACAATATGCCTGTTACCTGGACTATCTTTTCCAGGGCTGGCTAATGAAGCAGCACTTCTGCTTTTGGCTAATGACACTTTTGTTGGGCTGAGCAGACAACTGATTAAATTATTCTCTTGAGAACTGATATATGAGCAATGAGCTATATAATGAGAACAAATTCAAAGGATTCCATTGCAAGAAAGAGCAACGCAAACTGCTCTCAACAGCAACTTTCCCAGCAACACAAAACATACCAGGATTGAACACTGTCATCTGACTGGACTGCACTGTCAAGGAAGAGATTCCCAAAATAAAAGGAGAAAGGTCACAGCATACATACCAAAATAACTCTAACGAAGGAGTAGAGGAAACAATTCAAACACAGCCATTCCCCACGGTATGAAGTATATACAGGAACTCACACTTGGGGAAAAACGTTGCACATGGTAAAACAACTTTTACAAGGATTCCTACAGATGGACATCACTGAAAATCGTAATGGTCAAGTCCACTGCCAAAGACTCCAAGAAAGTGAGTAAACTCTTTCATTAAAAGTAAATTTTGTTGTAAACATCTTGCGCCAATAAATCTTCATGCTCATAAAGATCCCTGTGTCAATGACATTTGTTCTAACAGAATTTGACCTGAATCAATTAAGTGGAGAGACTTGGTATGAAACAAAAAACAACAAATACATGTGAAAGGAAAATGCTAGGGAAAGGTTTTAAAAAGAAACTACTTTATGGCCAGCGCAGTGGCTCACACCTGTAATCCCAGGACTTTGGGAGGCCGAGGCAGGCAAATCACCTGAGGTCAGGAGTTCAAGACCAGCCTGGCCAACATGGCGAAACTCTCCCTCTACTAAAAATACAAAAATTAGCCAGGTGTGGTGGTGGGTGCCTGCAATCCCAGCTACTTGGGAGGCTGAGGCAGGAGAATTGCTTGAACCCAAGAGGCAGAGGTTGCAGTGAACTGAGATGGCGCCACTGCACTCCAGTCTGGGCAACCGAGTGAGACTCCATCTCAAAAAAAAAAAACCGGAGAGAGATCCAAGATGGCCGATTAACAACAGCTCAGGATTGTAGCTCCCAGTGAAAGCGCAGAGAGCGAGTGGACGCCGCACTTTCAGACGAATTTTTGTTGCCCACAGACTAGGAGATTCCCGGCGGAGGAGC
>CAUYLG010076601.1:0-61356 GCA_963573385.1 Cacajao melanocephalus
CCCCTCCCCTCCCCTCCCCTCCCCTTCCCTTCCCTTCCCTCCTTCCCTTTTTTTTGGATAGAGTCTTACTCTGTCATTCAGGCTGGAATGCAGTGGTGCAATCTCGGCTCACTGCAGCCTCCACCTCCTGGGTTCCAGGGATTCTCCTACCTGAGCCTCCTGAATAGCTGGGTTTACAGGCGCCCACCAGCATGCCAGCTAATTTTTGTATTTTTAGTAGAGACAGGGTTTCACCATGTTGGCCAGGCTGGTCTGGAACTCTTGACCTCAAGTGATCTGCAAGGCTTGGCTTCCCAAGTGCTAGGATTACAGGCAAGAGCCATCACGCCTTGCTTTTCTTTCCTTCTTTACACCAATTTCAGAAGCAAAGTTAATACTTCTCCATCTAAAGCTAAACTATGTTCTTTATCTAGTGCCTTCTACTCTCACTTTTATCATGATAAATTGTTTATTCTTTCTTATTTGTCTCAGTGTTTTCTTTTAATGCTAGATAATTAGACCCAAGCTATAAACATCTTCAAGTATTTATCTCATTTTGAAGCAGACTCTCCTTGATTCATCTCAGTGGATGGATTCTAAGGTTCTTTCATTTTCTCCTCTTACTGGGTCCTGCTGTTCAATAAAAGAGACTAAAGCACACATTATCTCATGATGTCTCCTTGATGCTGTATATCATTCAGTGTGTTTACTTCACATTCTTTATTCACTTTAGCAAATGGCACATTATTATTATAGCTAACCCCACTGTTAATGTGGTTTCACGTGTATTTCCACAAAAATTCGCAACCAGTCGGGGAGAGTTAATCCAATACCATTCAACCCAGAAAATTCCTTTATTATTATTATACTATTATTAATTATTATAGTGCTATCAATTTCCAAATAAGCATATGGATTATACTTGTTATTTTACTATATCTAATCTCTTTATCTTTCAAATTAAAGACTCAATATCTTAATTGATTGATTGAAGATCAGATATTACATATTGATTTGAAGACTTAGATCTTCTATATTGATAAGTATAAAATTAAAACTTCTCTTCTACAATAAGGTATTTTGCCAAAATGCACTGGACTAATTATCCATTTGTTAATAAAAATTTCATTTACAAAATTTTACTAATTAGAGTCTTTTCAAACCTTTAAGCACTTAAAAGTCAGAAAGAGAGTTATAGGTTTGTTTTAAATATTCTATAGAAAAAAATTAATAATTTACTCATCAGTTCATTTGAAGATTTGTACATCTGCTCAAGTTTAAATAAATTTAAATGAATTATTCTTAGTATCTGTCATATCTCTATATGCTTCAAATTATTTCATTGGTTTTGTCTTCTGTGCAGGTACGCAATTATTAGTCATTATCTAATTCCAACTACGTGAAAAGTAAGATGTATGAAAAACGATTTACTAAATTAAACAAAGGACATCTATCATTGCATTGAGTCATCTAAGTATGTGATTGCCATTTATGAGCCTTTAACTACACTATGCATTATGGTTGACAACAAATCATTGAAAATCTGTTTAGAATTTATCTACACTCTACATAGATGTGCAAAACATACTAACCATTGTAGTAATAACTTGCACTTCACTATGATTAAAATTTCAATCCCAATATATTGAGAAATTCAGATTTGGTAGACTTATTTCATCTGATATAAACATATGAACAATATAAAAGATTGCTCCTGATTGACAATAGATATTAGAAAAAAGTATACCTTTGGCTAATGGTAAGAGCTCAAAGAAGGATGGTCAACCATAAATATCTGCAGTATAAATCATTAAGATTACAGAAAAATTATATTTTTGTTATTTTTGACAAGTCAATCCATAACAAATGCTCTGTAAATATCAGTGTCTAATACTAACCTAATAGTCAATTATTTTATACTAGAAATGTCAAATCTATAGGAAATTTTACAAAATTGGACCTTTCATGTCTATTACATATGTACAATTTATTTTCTGAAATTCTTAAATCCCCAAAATTCTGAAAGCAAACAATCATATAATCCATTGGTGGAAAGCTCAATGTGCATTGGCAAGAGATAACCTCATGCCAATTCATGGTCTTCATTTTGGTATGATAATATGTGTCTTACTGAAAGCATATTAATGGCCTTAATTTATAATTTCCCCAAAACATGCTTGGATAGTATGTACTTATTAATTTTATAAAACCTGAAAATTCTATGTTTTGTAAGACATATTCCCTGAGGTGTTTCTGATAAGCAAGTATGAAACTAAACATTAAGAAACACTATTTTATAAAACTCCTAATATTTGATGACTGATTTGTTTTAAATTAAGAAACAAATATAAGAATAATTAACTATGTGTGTAATACTTAAGTGCATTGGACTTAGTGCATGTAAATTTCCATGCCTCAATAAACTGACATTAAATGCAAAACTCTCTACCCCATTTTATCATATCTATACCAGTTGGTTTGCAGAACAGTACTGATTTATACTGATACCCTGTTTAACTATTAATGGAGTCCTATTTCAGACATGTCCTGATTCTGATTATAAATTAAATGTTTTATTCTCTCTCCCCATGTTCTACATTTCTTTATTCTCTCTAAGTCTCCCTACCTTCCTACTCCAGTGCTAGAGAAATCCACTTTTCTTTCAGTTTGCCTCTTAACCCACCCTTCAGTTTAGGACTATCTGTACATAAGACTACATAAGTGGAGGTCCCAATGTCAATCCATATATTAAATATAAGCAAAGTTATTTGTTATTCTTTTTAAGATTAAAAAAAATAGGAATTTTAATATATTTTGACATCACAGTGAATTGCTTTGAGCAATTCATGTTTTTCTCTTCAATCTGAGACACAGGTAGGCTTTAGAATAGGTCAGATGGAGATTCAAAGTGTGTAGAGAAGCAGTGACAAGCATTTCATGCCTTAAGTAGAGTTGACTTCTGGTTTCATCATGAGTACGATTGTCATGCAGTCTGGACGTATTTTTTATGCAATTTTATTATGCCTGGGTTTAATTTTTAAACATACGTAAAATACATTTCCTTTGTAGTTCAAAATCAATTTGCTTTCAAGGCAAGTTCCAAGACATCTTATCATCTTCTACTTTACTCTCTGTAGCTAAATATGTGTGGACAAGTTTAAGATATATTTTGTTTGGTGAAGATATACACATTTAGCTGCATGCCAAGTTTCAAACATTTTATTACTTTGTAAATACTGTTAGAATAACAGAAAAAAAATAAAGGATCCTATGCAAAATAATCTATTTTCAAAAGTATAATTAAGATGACAAAAATATTTTTGTGTTAGTGATATTTTTGTTACACCAATAGTCTGTACTCTTAACAGTAAAACAGTTTTTAATTATTTCATTCCCTTCTATATTTTGTTTTACTTTGTTGTTAGGAAAGAATTTGATCCTATACAGAGACCACATTTCACTAAGCAAATAAAATTATTGTGTGTCTCTAGAACTTCACAAACTGACGACTCCTCCCCAAAATAAAAATCAACCTGCCTTTTGCAAATATATGCTGTTTGCTTCTGTTCTGTTTCAGCCTGATCAAGTGTAACAAATGTATTGCTAATATGGATCCGGAGAAATGCTCTTATCAGATTTGACTGAACAGATGAGCAGTCAGAGAAAGATTAGAATTACATGATCAACAATATCTTCATGACCTTTTAAAAACATCCCTTACCAATTCAATCATCACTCCTGCAACTTCTTATCAAGTTATTACAAAATAACTTTTTGAATGTATGAGGCCATCTTAAAACAGAACTCACATGAATAGAAAACAGGTTTTAAGTTCAGTTATTTCTTTGATTTCTTTTAAAGAGAATTTAAATTACCAGGACTCTACTTGGGATCATTTTGATAAAGTTACAAGTTTCTAGAATCCAACTTTCTAACAATCACAGCCTCCTTTCAATATATTTATGGCAAATGAAAAATTCTTTACAGAAAAATCATGTTCTTACTATGTTAAAAAACACTTGTTAATATATATTACTAAATTTTAATGTTATTATTCTTCTTTTTAGAAAATGTAGGAAACCAAAAAGAATTTTCTGGTGACTTTAGTTTGTTGTGCAGATTTTCCTGTTTGTGTTACATTCCCATATTGGAGCTAAGTCAAGTGTACATACATAATTTGAAGAGTGAATTCAAATGCTTGTTCAGGCTGAAAGCTGTATGCATTTAGATAAGAGGGTACAAGTAGCAGGAGGAAAAATAACCTTGGAAATTGTCTTTGGTGTTTGCTAATTCAATATGATTAGCTAAATCAAATAACCACTATCATGAATTTTCAATTTCACTTTAATGTAAAAATACAAAGAGGAGATGTTTATAGAATTAATGTTTCAATTATTGATTTGCCTTATTTTTATCATAATGCTTTCAAATACACTCTATTAATGAAATGTGTGAAAAAAAGACAACGCCAAAACTTTTTGCCCTTATATATCTACTTAAATGACAAAATATGTGAAACAATTTTTTTTTCTTTTTTAAGCTGAAAAATGTTCTTATAAAAAACAGTAATGTATATTAGTAAATAAATGTCTGGAATTTGAATCAAGTTATCTGTTCTTTTCTCAGTGTTAAGGGCATCAGGCATGACATTTTGACTTCTCATTTCACATTTTCAATATGCAAAGCAAACATAGGGAGAATAAATTCATAATATATTTCAAAACAGATTGGAAACATTTTGACGTGGAGCACTGTTCCATTAATTCTAAGCAATGGTTTATTCACAGGGTTGAATATGACCCTTCTTTTATTTACTACAGACTGAATAATACTCTATAGTTTTTAACAGCAACTATAGAAAATTTCAGACACTTTTAATCTTAATAAAAAAACAGTTTTAAAAATATAAATTACCTCATTTTTAGAAATACTAGCTTATTAATAGCAAATTAGAGTGTAATGATAATCAGTAGTATTCCAAAATGATAATGAAAAATTCTGATCAATAATTTGTTCAATACACATTGGTAAAAGGAGACCAGAATTTAGAGCTGATTTTTAATATCAAAGATGATATTCATCTAAAAATCATATTAATAAATATACACATAAAACCATCTGAGCCTAATTGCAAAATAACCATCGTGAAAATTGACATTTTCCATATAATCACTATTGGCTCACATATAATCTGTGTTTGCACCAATAGAAACGGTAAAGTTTGGATACAACAAGATACAATATTTACACTATTTGCAAAATCTTTCCAATGTAAAAGTCACTGTTTTCTCTTTGGAACTGTAAAAGTTGACCAATTTTCATACAGAAAGCCCCTTGCTGCTCTCAATATTTTACATAAATACGTAAAGCAAATAAATATTACCGTGACAGAAATAAATGATTCCAAAAGCCCGTTTCTCACCAATATTGGGTTTTAATTACAAGTATGGTCTTTATTTTCTTAAATTTGATGGCAGTTATAAAACTCATGATATATAATTCAATTTAAAAATACCGTGCAATAATAGTTTGTGTTTAATTGTCAATCTCTCAAATATTTTAAAGATGGATGTGGAGAGACACTTGAGAGAGACATAAATGATTAATCTTGATAAGCACTTTGCTATTATTCTCGACGTACTTTCTGGTTTTAGATGGATAAGTTATTTTCTAGTATCCATGCCAATGTGCAATCTAAGGAACATTCAGACCATAATCATTAACATAACCTGATAACCTATAATAATCATGTGCAGCATGGTATCACTTACAAAAATTGAGTTCAAATGCATCATTAAGCAGATACTTTATATAACTGGTATTATTCTTATTTATTCAATGTTAATGCATCAAATGGTTTACCAGCTCATATATAAAATTAAGAATCATTATCAATACTTTTTCCAAAAGGTAATTTTTAAAAAGCAATACATATTTCTGCAAGAAAGCATAAGGGGGAAGATAATGAGTTTCATTAATTGTTCAATCCTGGAGATCAGAGGATATGCCACGCTTTTATACTTTATGCCTCTTATTATCTATCATTGTCACTTCAAATTCCTAGGTTCAAAGGCATCTCAAATCACTCATTTGATAATTCTAATTATTCTGATACATCCTTAAGTGATTGTAAATCCATAACTTTGAATTTCTCTGGAAATGGGGAACTTAGTATTTGTTAAGACAGGATATTTTTATTCACATGGAGTAATAAATACCACAAAAATCTTTTGAGATAAATGAAATAATTAAATAACTATCAATAAATTAAATATCTTAGTCTATGGGGAACAGGAAGTTCATATCATAAAATCCACAAATTCTTTCATGTCCCCTTTTTAAGACTCCTTAAGATTTTTTACATATTTTCACCAAATAACTCAAGTATTTCAAAAAGAAAGTAATAATTTGGTATTCTGTTATGACCTATTGATCTGACACAATTTATCAGATAGGAATTTCAGCCCAGAAAATTTTCTTTTAATGGAATTAATTACTTGAAAATGAGTTATCCAAGAGCTCGAGTACTTCCCCATCTTCTCTTTATGTTGGTGATACTGATGACATGGAATAATTAAATACTGTACATATCATTTTGACTTTGAACATGATGACATGAAGTCCATTGTCCTTACCCCAAATGTAATAGATTGGACAAGTTGAAGTTTTAATCTCAATAGAAGGAAGAAATTCTCTTCCCCTATAATGACAGCATTGGTTTGATAAGTAAGATATATTCTGAATCTAGGCTAACATAACTTCGAACTTTGGGGAGAAATATTGCTGAGAATTTGCAACAACCCTTAGTTTAATACTTATATTTGGCGAAATACCAATCTTACAAAATATGATGATATGTGATTTAGAACTTATGCCTGCCTCATGTGAAGAGTTCAGCCATACCAGAGATACTTAGTAAAAATAATGTGACAGAAAAACCTAATTGAAAAATTAACAGTATTCCATTTTTGTAGAGGTAGAATATCAGCAATGAAAAGAAGTAGAGGTAATTTATTTCTTTTTGAGTTGTAAAAATATATGGAAAATTGAATAGTAATAAAAATTATTGTGAATAAATCAATAATTTGGCCAATAAATCTGTTTTCCTAATACGTGCATTATACCAAGATATACAGAATTGTTTTTCCTCTTACACTTAAACTTGACTAAAATGAACTATAACAAGTTTTCTGGACTAAGTTTTCTGGATTTAATAAACTTTTTTTTTAATTTTCAAATTAAAAAGATGGTGGTTGCAAGTAAAAATAACTAAAACCAAGCGTGGGTGGGTTGAGTCTTACATATTTTAAGTTTTTAATTAATGGAATTCTAAACAGTGAGATGTACAAATTTTAAGTATATGATTCTGAGTTTTATCAAGTACATACATATTATGATAAATCAGTCAAGATACAGCATATTTCCTCAGATATGTGTGTATGCCTATATGCATACACATATTTATAAAATGTTATTGATATTATAAGGGTAATTAAAAATATTTTATTTTCCAATTGTTTGCTCATATTACATAGAAATAAAATTGATTGTTATAAATTGACCATATGTCCTATGATACTGCCAAATTCATTTATTAGTTTTAGTAAAAATGTTTTCTAATTTCTTCATGATTTTCCACATACACAATCATGTAATATGCAAAAAATTTTACTTTTTCCACTGATAAGTTGATGGCATCTTACTTTATTTTATTTTATTTACTTATGCTTTGGCTTGCTGCACTGGCCTGGACTTTCAGTGCAATGTTAAATAAATTTTAGGAGAAAAGCCATTAATGTCTCGACACTGAGTGTAACGTTGGCTGCAGGTGTTGATATAAGCCTTTTCTCAGATGAGGGTATCCTTTTGCATTCCTTTTACAGTGGGGAATTGGGTTGACTTTTAAGTGTTATTTCAATATCTTATATTTTATTCTCCACTATTCATTAATACAGTGGATTATGCATTTGTAGTTTTGAATGTTTAAATTTAAACTAAATCTATATATCTAAAATTATTTCCAAGTGGTCAGAACATTTTTTTAAGATATGTCTGGGAAAACTGGAAACCTACATTCAGGAGAATGAAACTGGATCACCATCTCTCACCTTATACAAAATAAATTCAAGATGGATCAGAAGTTTAAATCTCAGACCTAAAACCCTAAAAATTCTAGAAGACAGCATCAAAAAACTCTTCTTGACATTGGGTTAGGCAAAAAAGTTTATGACTAAGACTCTAAAAGCAAAGGCAACAAAAACAAAAATAAATAAATGGGACCTAGTTAAAGTAGAAAGCTTCTGTACAAGAAAAGGAATAATTAGCAAAAGAAGACTCACATATTGGGAGAAAATATTTGTAAACTATACATCCAACAAAGGACTAATATCCAGAATCGACAGGGAGCTCAAACAATCAGCAAGAAAAAACAAATGATCCCATCAAAAATTAGACAAATAATATGAATAGACAATTGTTAGAAAAAGATACATAAATAGCCAACAAACTTATGAAAAAATGTTCAGCATCACTAATCACCAGGGAAATGCAAATTAAAAACACAATGAGATACCACCTTATTCCTGCAAGACTGGCCACAGTTAAAAAGTCAAAAACAAAAGATGTTGATGTGGGTGTGGTGAAAAGGGAATATTTTACACTGCTATGAGAATGTAAATTAGCACAATTACTATAGAAAACAGTATGCAGGTTCCTTGAAGAAATCAAAGTAGAACTACCATTGGATCCAGTAATCTCACCACTGGGTGTTTATTCTAAGGTAAAGAAGTTGGAACCAAACTAAGTCCCCATCAACGAATGAATAAATAAAATGGCTTCCAGCTTTATCCAAGTAGCTGTGAATTTCAGGATATTGTTCCATTTCAAATTTTATAAATATCTCCTCTTCGTATTTTTATGTGAAAGTGAAATTGAAAGTTCATGATAGTCGTTATTTGATTTAGATAATTATATTGAATTATCAAACATAGAAGACAATTTCCAAGGTTTTTTGCCTTCTGCTACTTGTACCCTCTTTTTTAATGTGTGATATGGATTTGGACTGTGATAGAAAGAGTAAATATTCACGTTTTTTGATTGAGATTGATCTATAGATCAATCTACTGATAGACAATCATAAAAGTGTACCTAAAATGGTAGCTTTATCTCTTGACAGGGATTAATAGCGTGATAATCCAGTCAATAAGGAAAACTAAGGCCACGTCTTGATTTCTAATTAACATTCCTCATTTAAAGAAACCAAGATTGCTGTGTGACATAACCAATTTCAGGAATAGGACAGAAAACTTACAAAATGAACCTACACATTGTTTTCGACAGAAAGGAAGTAAGGGCTCAGAGAATCATAAAGATATGTCAGAAGAACAGGGAAGTCATCCAGGAAGTGCTTTAATTGGTAAATCTGTGACACTTTGATATAAAAATAAATAAGGTAGTCATAGATTGTAACTCTTTGGATAAAATAAGAATTAATCATTTTAAAATACACCATACTGAATAATGAAAAATAAATAAATGAGATAAAAGCAAAATGGCTATTAATAAATAGAGAAGAAATAAGGAATAATGTATTAAAAATTATAATGGATAAAAAACCCAATGGGTTAAAGTTTAAAAATTAAGAAAATATTACATAGACACAAAGTAACTCCCAGAACAGTACTTATTAATTATAAATTGAAAGGCAGTGACTTTTCAGGTTAGAAAACTGGTTGTCACTACCTAAACAAATCATCAAAACTAACATTACTATTATTAGGGTAAGTCAACATCACATACTTCCACACAGGATATACTGTGAAGCGTAAATCAGTTTACTGACATTTTTGAAAATCACATCACCTGAATGTAATTAAGAAGAATCTATGCAATTCCAACTAGAGAGGCATTCTATAAAATAACTTGCCTCTATTCTTCCAAAATTTCAATTAAGAAAGATACAGACAAATAGTGTAAGACACTGCTACAAATTACAAGAGAATAAAAAGTGTTTACATCTAAATAAAATGCATAATGCTGGATTGGAACGAGGACTGGGAACATTAGCAGCTTCACTGAAAAATAGTAGGAGAATTGACTCTGTTTGTCTTGGATTGTATCATGTATCTCCTTGAATAAAATCAGAATTAATGATTCTATACTGAGACACAGTACAGATGGGTTGATATGCAGATATAAAAGAATAAATAAATGGGACAAGAGGTAAGTGACGACTAGTAAATAAGGAACAAGGTACTTATAAGTTAAATGGCTACTAAAATAAGTAAAGTTTGGTAAGTTATATAGTAATTACATAAATAGACATGCATCTGTGTTTATTAATAGATGTACTTTTGTGAATGTCAACAATTTACATACATACATACATATGTATCTGTGACTTGATTGGCTATTCCAATTGATCCATTACATATACATTATAAATGAAGAAAAGAAACTTCTCTCTACTAATTGTCTAGACCATTTATTCACTGATATGAGAATGCATATATTTAAGATAATTGTATTTGATATGAGATGACATTGTGCATTGTTATTTGTTTTGATAATTTTCTTCAGAATGAATAAAAATCTTGCCAGATATGAAGCTTTCAGCTTAATCATATCTGAGTCATGCCAATCAGAAAGGCAATCTGGAAACTGCAGATTCTGTGAATATAGCATTAATTTTACTGCTGAATAATTTAAATGTGGTTACACAGATATTCCTCAAATCTCAAAATGATGTAAACCACAAATATGCTCTTGTAACTGGCAAATTTTTTCTCACAGATAATTTAGAAAAAGTTTTAGCATTAGAGAATGAGAAAAAAAAGGAGGTAGCATTAAATATTAAAATTTGGAATCGTGCAGGGTGTGGTTAACATCTTCATCCAAAAAGATGTTTGTAATGAGAAAAAAAGATTATTCAGGACGTATTCATTTGAACTGCTGTATGTAAGAATAACTAATCACATGCTTTTCAAGTAGTTTGAGAGAAAAATGATTTTTCTGAATTCAACAATTATTATAAATCCTTTTTGCTTATATGAACAAAGTTGAAAGCTATATGGACAATATAGCCAAATTATTTAAACTGTGTAGATATTTAGAATAATGTAATCCAAATATTTTATTTTTCTCATATATCTTAATTTTAATGTCAACATATAAATTCCTTTTCTATTTTTACATAACAAATGACACACAGTAAGTTGGGAATGATTTAACTGAATCTTCTCATGTTTTTAATATTTAAAAATTTGTAATTTACATGATTTGTATCTCCTTCTGAAAAATAATAATGAATCCATACATATGTAATACAAAGGAACACACATATAGGAAAGAAAAATATCTTCATTTTTCTTTCAAAAATTGTTTCATTTTTCATTTTTATAGGTACATAGTAGGTATATATGTTTATGGATTATATGAGGTATTTTGATACAGGCCTACAATGTGTGATAATCACATCAGGGTGTTTTTCAATTTGAAGCTGTGCTGTAGTGACTTTATGTGTATTTTTTCTATATAAGCATTTTAAAAATTAGTGATACAAATTAAATTAAAACAATGATTTTACTTAACTCTTATCAGATCAGTAAGAGGCACATATACTTTTTCCTGGTGTAACAGGTTAGAGCATTCTGGAAAAACTCAGATGATGTAATACTAGATATCCATTATTATTTGGTATTAAGCTTTTAATAAGCATTATTGTATTATTACTATTAAATTTTAATATGAATCATAAGAATTTAAGCCATTTATTTCAGACATCTTGAAATAATCATCTCTGAACTCTTAGTTTCACACAAATTGAAAATTGAGATCAGAAAATACACGGAGAGAAGTTCAAAACTGTAGCACTGAAGAACCACATGCCTGAAACAACCCCTCAGTAAGAGATGTAAAACTTGTTGTCTTCCATCCCACCCAGACAATTGACTCTAGAGTTATGGCACTACAAGGGAAACTTCAAAAGCAAACCTCAAACACCACAACCACGAACATATTTCTGAATGGTTCACAGTGCATTGTGTATGTAAATATTTCTGGAAATATTTGTTCATTTTTTTTCTCTGCATACATTATCCATTAAAGAGCACCTTCTAATTCCTGGATTCCCTGATCTTGGTTTACCAATAATTTGATCTGTTAGAGTTTATTCCCCAACCCCCTGCTCTCTCTCCCCTAGCTCCCCCACCCCCCAACAGGCCCAGGTGTGTGATGTTCCCCTCCCTGTATCAATGTGTTCTCCTTGTTCAACACCCACTTACGAGTGAGCACATGTGGTGTTTGGTTTTCTGTTGTTGTGTCAGTTTGCTGAGAATGATGGTTTCCAGCTTCATCCCTGTAAAATACGTGAACTCATCATTTTTTATGGCTGCATAGTATTCCATAGTGTATATGTGCCACAATTTCTTTATCCAGTCTATCTTTGATGGGCATTTGGGTTAGTTCTAAGTCTTTGCTATTGTAAACAGTGCCGCAGTGAACATACATTTTCATGTGTTCATGTACTTAGGTTCTGATACGTCTCTCCTTGTGTCGAGGAGTCAGCTAATTGGGACTAAAATCTTGATTTCAGCCTCTAAACTGGGTCCTGGATAGACTCTTTCCCACCCTTCCCCAACCCTTTCACAACTCTGGATTCAGATTTCCAAGAGAAGGAATACTGAGATCACTAGATACTTCCTCAAGTATCTTCTCAGAAGCTCCAATGTTATAAGGATAAGTGCTGAAAAGTGGGTAGAAGAATACTATCAACCTTAAAAAAACACACAAGAGAAAATTGCCTCTAAATATATTGGGTTTACTTGAGAATAAGAAATGAGGATTATAGTCTGAAATGCCTGGAATAATAAAATCCTCAGTGTATTCAGTGAGGGAAGGGTAAGAGGTGCTTTTATTAGCAAAGAGATTTACATAAGTTCTTTAGAAATAGATTTCATTGGTCCCAGAGGCTCAAAGCCAGAGATGTTGTCAGTTCATTGGTTGAGATAGTGTTACTGGGAAAGTGTTTTTCTGAGAACATCTTACCTGAATGACTGCAATCCTAAATAATGTCTAGTGATAACTTTTATCAACACAGGAGTTATGTGAAGGACATAAAAAAAGATTTTAAAAGTCCTTAGAAACAGTTCTCATCTCAAACACATAAACACGAGCCTCCTCTCCTCCAGAGATTTCCGTACTCTTTTTTGTTTGGGAAGGCAAAAGTGATTTCATCCTGGTATCTGCAACTTTCACAGTACAAACACACTTCATATGTTTTGTCACACTTTTGGGGTAAATCTTGACTACACATGGGATAACCTGGTGAGGTAAGTTTTTCTCTGACAAAGTCTCTACTGAGGTCCATTGTCCTCATGGAGGCATGAAACACTGTGCCACTGATGGAACACCTAAATTAACAAAAATACTAAAAGGATAATCAAATAAGCTGTAAAATGTATAGCTTCAAAATTATATATGATGTTATGATATTTGTTACGTAAACTTGACAATAAAATTTTAAAAACATTGTACGTAGTAATATATACAGAGATGTAACTTGCATTTAATACTGTTTAAAGCATTTTAGCTTAATTATGATTTGATGAAAAGTCTTGGGTTCTTTGACTTTAGAAATAGACCTTTTTCAGAAGTCAAAAGTTTGGACTCATTCTCTACAATGCTATCCTTCTAAATGTGCTTATCTCTATGACCATTATTTTAATTGTCACAGAGAATCAAACATACCTTCAGAAAGAAAAGTCAACATTTTCTCTTTCGCAGAAACCTATGGACAGCTATTTGCCTTTATTGTAAAACAAAATTATTCTAATGCAAATGTCTCTTAATGCCAACAAGCAGATCGGTGTTCATAAGTGTTACACTGCTTCTTTTAATGCTCTTGTTATATCAGAAATATTGTGACTCAGTTAATACATTTTCTATTGATGCAAATTTGTAATAATCTAGGCCTCAGTTTCCTTGACTATAAAGGGAGTTTGAAAAGACAGGAATAGAAGTTACTTTCTGCAACAAGATGTTTTAGTCTGACATTGCCTGCTCCTTCTGGATTCAATGTTATTCTCCTTTGGCTCACTCTTTATCATGAATGAAATGTCCACAGGTCAAAGCTTACTTATCGTGTAATTGCTGGGTGGTGTTCTCTTTCATGAATTACTGTTAAAGATATGATATGTAAAAATATAATTTTTATTATTTGCATTATTTTTTACTATATAACATAATTTATATCATTCAGGTCACAATATCCTCAGGAGTTGAGAAATTTTGTAATAGCTTAGACTTGTAATATAATGTGAGTTGTCTAGAAAGAAAATATGTTTCAGGCTTCAAGTTGCTTTTTGTTAAATATAAATGAGGAGGGGGGAAGATGTTGAGGAGAATGCCTGAGAAAATTCCTGTTTTCTTTCCATGTACTATAGATTAGACATCAGTTATATCTCTCTGGCAAAAGAGAAGGGAAACATCATCCTATCATTTTTGTACTTACACTGAGCTATCAGTGGAACTGTTCTTTAAAATGGAACACAAATACTTCTGAGAGTTTTTGACATCAGTAAGAAGTATAAGGCTAACACACTGTGTAATAGCTTGATATCTGTTTATGTTTGGAATCTTGCCCAGGCTTTTCCAGAAAGAATGGGTTACCTGATGTTTATCCCATGCCAGCCTAAGTAGATGGCCAGCCATTTACCAGATGATGTCCAAGAGAAGGCACAGAGTGAAAGTAGGGTAAATGAGAGTAAGGGCTGAGCAGGATAAACAGAAAAAAACATAAGAAGGTCCTAATAGCAGATATTTAGAACCTCAGAACCAATGAAATAAAGAGGTAGGAAAGCAAAACCAGGAAGAAAGGACTGAAACAGGTCAATGGGAATACGTTTTATCCTTTTGTGATGGCTCATCAGTTCTTAAAGATGAGTATATAGAAATTGGAGATATTAAACTCAAATATGTGTTTTAGTTAATTCAATATAATTCTGTTCAAAGATTTCTATGAGCATTTATTATAGGTTGTTAAACAAGTGCTACTTTACTTGAATATTTTATATTCAAAGATAGATGAAGCAAATTAAAGTATATTTATTTTCATTTCAATTTATTGAAAATGTAGAGAAAAATTTGAGAATCTCTGTGTAGTGTATATTTAATAAAAATCTACCACTGTTTTCATAAAAAATTCAACTGCTTTTAGAGATGAAGTATATTTAAACTATTTTTTCCCTCTGAATTAATAGTTACAAGCAATAGGTGGATGATGCAGGTTACATTCAGACAGCAAAACTGTTAACATATGGTAATGATCCTTTCATATCTTTTATCTGTTCTACATTTTCTTCCAAAAGAAAATTATGTAAAGGTCACCACTGTTTGTGGAGAAAACGTAAAATTTTACTACTATGCTGTAGTAAATCCAACAGAGTAAGCTCAAGTTAATTAAAATATTTACCCCCTTGACTGTTATGAAATCACCTGCACACAGTAAGAGTATAAAATAGTCTTACCTGATTTAAATGCTTGATAAAATGTGTTGTAGATTTGTGTGACTGACAAAAACTGGTATCCAAGGAGGAAAAACATATATATAATATACATATATGTGTGTGTGTGTGTGTGTGTGTGCATTTCCATTTTTAATGTTTTTAGCGTGTAAATTATCTTAGTTTTCTTATTAATAAGAAACTAAGTTTTCTGTAAAAGATGTAGAGGGAAATAAGTTCATTTTTTAAATCAAAAATTAAAAAATGTCTTGTGGTTGCTGTGTCTTATTTTCTTAACACATATTTTAAGTTACTATGCAAGTATTTTAGGAGCAAATATAAAAGGAACCTCAAAATGGTAAGTAAAGCTGCAGTGAGCAAGATATGCCAAGGTAATATTAGAATACAAAGGTCATCATAATTTTAGCTATGAAGGTTATTGGGTCTTGGGTGAGGAAGAGAAAACTCACCTGCTGATTGATGGAATAGTAAGAGATTGCAAGATAAAAATGGAAGCCAAAGCTCAAATGAGAGAAAACAATATGTACTACAATTGCCATGGAAAAATCTGGGGTTTTAAAGGAAATGGCAATGCCGTGGAGCTATAGCTGAGTGAATGAAAAAGGTCATACATAACTTGAGGTTGAACGAGTAGGTAGAGAAAGACTTTAGAGTTAATTCTAAATCTAATGGACACTCTCATTTGAGAAGTACTATTCTTGATTCTGTGTGGAAAATTGGGTAGAAACAAAGAAGAAATGCAAGGGAAAGAGAAATAAATGTATCAATTATTTTGGAGAAGAGTTAGAGAAAGTTGGGTTATGAAGGTGACAGCAGAGAATGAAGGAATAGAAGGAAGTAAGACAGACTGTGTTGTAATTCACAGGACTTGGTGATGAGCTGTGTGTGTATTGTGAAGAAAATACAATAGGTAAAGAATGAGACCCAAGTGGTTTGAATTCAGTAACTGCATGGATTAAAACTTTATTTACTGAGCCGTGTTGATAGGGCCAAGCATTGTAAAAAATTCTGATTCTTATGAAGCAAATGTTGAAGATGTTAAGTAGGTTTATGTGGATAAATAAATATGTATAAATCAAATAAAATTAAACATAATTACATTATACATAAATAAATTAGGGCAATTTTAGGTTCCTTTTTTCAATATCCTAATATCCAATATTATGAAATATTAATTAATGACCCCTTTAAATTGTTTAAACATTATTACAACCACTAAAGACATGAAAAGAAATATGACAACAAAGGACTTGTATGTAGATATTTAAAGAACTATAAACCAATATTAAACTAGGACTGATCCAGTTTTAACCTGGATAATTAAATGCTGGAAAAGATGCAGAGCAAGTGTGAATGAAAATATAAAATGGCACTAAAGTTGAGGAGTTTCTTATAAAATCATGTTTATTCTGATCATACAACCCAAGATTCTGTCTTGCTATTTGCCCAAGAAAAATGAAATATTTGTCCATACAGAAATCTGAATGCAAATTCATAGTGGTTTAAATATAAAATGAAAAAAATCAAAATGTCTTTTTTAAACAATATTAAGCAGATATATTTTCATAAAATTCTTCCATCTTTAATTGGCTACTGTGCTGATAAATCTCCAAGAGTTGTGTATATTCCAGAGTAATATCCAACTTGACTTCATTTTATTTTTTTAAAATAGAGAACTGAATCTAAATGGTCATAGATCCCACTTTGGAAACAAATCTATGGAAACATTTTGGAGTTCAAATAATTCAGTTCTTTAAGTCTATGCTAAGTAAATTATCCAAAATATGGAGAATTATATACCATAAAATATATTGTTTATTATTTTAAAATGTATAAATAAATGTTCAACAATGGGAGAATGGTTAAGAAAATTATGTTAGTCAATAAAATATCACATAACCAATGTGATAGATGTGGATACTGTGGTAATGAGTAAAATATATATTTTTTAATATAAATATATATATATATATAAAATCTGGAATAAAGATGTTTCACAATTATTGCAGCTATCTAAAGACAGAGAAAGGAAGCATATCAAAATATTAACATTAATTATATTAGAATTATAGTATTGCAAGTGTTTTTTAAAATATATATTTTTGTTTTAAAATAGTTCTGAGAGACTTTGGCACCAGATCAGCCAATTCTATCTCACCAACTAGAAGGGCAGAGAGAAGGCGTAAGCATATTTTGAATCATTTCAGGAAGTGTAGTTCTAATAGATTCTCCCAGAGAGTGTTATTTCTGGGCAGTGGGTGAGAGACTGGAAATCAAGTAAAAATTCCCTTAGGAATAAGTGGCTGGTTAGCTAAGTGGCCTTCATCTTTGGTGAACTGCGTTCCTTTCTTTTAAAAAAATTGTTTATATAATTGACACACAACAAGCGCACATAACACTGCATGTTCTCACTCACGTGGAATCTTAAAGAGTCGATTTCATAGAAGTAGAGACTAGAGATTGGTTACCAGCGGCTGTTTCGGGTTGGAATTCAAAGCAGATGATAGAGATCTGTAATGTAGACTCAAATGTAAGACAATAGGGAATATTAAAATTTAACACAAATAGGAACATGTAACCCAGATTAAAAGAATATTAATTCCTAATGCTAAAGCAAAGTTCTGGACCCCAAATATCAATCTACTGACCATATTTGCTTCTAAATCCAAATGTTTCCTACCCTTTGATCCTATATTAGATGCCATTAGATATAATGGTATTTTACCCTATATTATATACAAAAGTATATAATTGACACTATATTATATACCAAAATATATCTTATTAAATGTCAGTGTTTCAATTTTATTTTTTACTTTTATCATTATTTTTTACAAGACAAGGTATCACTCAATCAGTTAGGCTAGAGTTCAGGGCTGGGATTACAGCTTATTATGACCTCCAAATTCTGGCCTCAAGCTATCCTCCCATCTCAGCCTCTCAAGGAGCTGGGACTACCAGTGTGTGTCACTATGTCTAGCTAATTAAAAAAAAAATGTAAGGGGTCTTTCTTAGTTGAACAGGCTGATCTAGCACTGCTGACTTTAGACAATCCTCTTGCCTTAGCCTCCCAAAGCGCTGGGATTACAGACATGAGCCACGTCACCTGGCACTACTTTTACCATTATTAATAGCAACAATAGTATGATAGAAACATAAATCTAATGAAATATTTTAGATATGTATTATCAAAGATAAACAGTTATTTATTCTTTGCAAGCCTGTATAATTATAAATATCAACATGCCTTTTAAATTCTGAATATAGTGCAAGAAGGATATTAATGGTAAATAATATCTTCCATTAATTTGTAACTAAAATTATGCTTGTATGCTAATACGCATTAATTTGGTAAGAGTTGGTAAACTTCTGTAATAATCAGAAACACTTTTATGTAAGGTATATTAATTTTATATTATACTCAAGACATCAGATATTATCCTAATTGAAATGGCAGTTATTAGACATTTATTTATGACCAACTGTCAACTTTTTAGCTTGTCAGCCCCATATGCCACATGACATTATGTAATTTACTATATATTGATTGTATGGTTTATTTTCTAAGCCTGCAAACAGTAATTGTCTTCTTCTTTAGGAAATTTAATTTCAATTATTTGAAATTAAATTGGTTAATTTAATTTCATATTTTCTGGTTTATCTACCAGAAAATATCCCCAGTCAACTCTGACATTCAAAATATGTTTGAAACATTCTAGAAGGGTAGTTACATTTCTGAATTGTCAAATTGTTATTTAAGAACCAAATCCCTTGCATCCAAAATAAACCAGTACAAGACTAGAAAGTGAGTTTTCCTGTTAGTCCCCACGGTCTAATATCTGGCATCGAAATCTCTGTAGTTTGATATCAAACACATTTATAAGTAATCAATTTAATTACTTTCCAGACACAGACATTGCTGTTGTTTTCTACTTACTATCATTGCCACTGACAATAAAAACTTTTTAAATGTTCCTATGTAATATTTTATATATCCCCAAACAAATGATATTTATTTGTGAATGTTATTGATAAAGCTCTTACTTCAGGGTGTAATGTGTATTTGTACGAGGTATAGCATTTATTACTGAAAGAATGCCTTTCTTTACTTGCTTACTGTGGTTTTATTTTGATTTGGACATATTTCTTCCAGGATAGTGGCATAAAGAAAGAACAAGAGTGAGAGTGTGCCTGTGTGTTTGTGTGTGTGTGAGAAGAGAAACACAGAGAAAGACATAGAGACAAAAAAGAAAGACACACACACACACACACACAAAGACACAGGGGGGCAGCTAATAGAGCAGTTATTTGATAATTTGAGAAGATCCATTGTTAGAGGAATATACCTAAGATGGTTGTAGATGAATGTGCCAGAGTGGTTTGACCATTGTAACTGGTCAACCATGCCCAGAAGTTCTCTATCAAATAATAAATTCACATTCCATATATCTCAGTAGGTTTACAAGATGCAACACTGATTCCTAAATGACATTGGCTACTTGTGTAAGGTGTCCATATTCTGAATGATATGGAACATTGATAATGGAATGCTCTGAAAGATGTTTTGGAAAGTAAATGAAACATTTCTTCAAAAAACACCAAAAAACTTTAGGTTAATTAACATATGCATTAAGGGTAAATAATATGAAAATAGCATAACATATGTGTATGCTGAAGTAATGTTTTATCTTTATATAAGTTTGCATAAAATACATGTGTAGATATGAATTTTAAAAACCTTACAAATGCCATTTTTTGAATATCAGCATATATTTATTTTTCTCAATTTTTTATTTTTAATTATGGGTACAGCATGGATATACATTTTCATGAGAGTGCATGTGATTTTTTTATACAAGCATACCATGTTTAATAATCATATCAGAGTAATTGAGGTATCTGTCACCTCAAACATTTATCATTTCTTCTTTTTGGAAACATTTTAATTCCAGATTTTTAGTTATTTTTATGTATGCCAATAAACTTCATTGACCATCATCACTTTGCTGTACTATCAAATACTAGGTCTTATTCATTCTATTTAACTAATTTTTGCACTCATGAGCCATCCCCTTTTTTTTCCCTACTTACTACCCTATTTTACCTCTGGTAACCATCATTCTTTTCTCTTATTTTTATTAATTCAATTGTTTTAATTTTTAGCTCCCAAATAGAAGTGAGAACATGAGAATATGCCTGGCTTATTTTACTAAACATAACATCCTCCAGTTCTGTCTATGTTGTTGCAAATGAAGGGATTTCATACTTTTACATGGATGAATATTATTCCATTTTGTATATGAATTACATTTTCCTTATTCATTAATCTTCTATGAACACTTAGATTCATTCCATATCTTGGCTACTGGGAATAGTTCTGCAATAAACATGGGAGTGTAGACATCTCCTTGATATGCTGATACCCTTTCTTTTGGATAACTACCTAGTAGTGTGATTGCTGGACCATACAGTTTTTTATTTTTAGGTTTGGAGAAACTTTTATACTGTTCTCCATAGTGGCTTCACTAATTTACATTCCCACCAGCAGTGTACAAGTGTTCTACTTTCTCTGTATCCTTACCAGCTTTCATTATTGTTTGTCTTTTAGATGAAAGCCATTTTAAGTGGAGTGAGATGAGATCTCATTGTAGTTTTGATCCGCATTTTTCTGACAATTAATGACAATTAATAATGATGTTTTCTGACAACATTTTTTTCACATCCTTTCTTGCCCATCTTCTTTTGAGAAATATCTATTCAGATCTTTCATCTGTTTTTAAATCAGATTATTTTATTATTTGCTATCAAGTTGTTTGAGTTCCTTATATATTCTGGTAACTAATCTCTTGTCAGTTGGGTAGTTTGCGAATATTTTCTCCCATTCTCCGGCCTATCTCTTGACTTTGTTGATTGTTTTCCTTGCTGTGCAGAAGCATTTTAACTTAATGTAATCCCATTTGTCCATTTTTATTTTGATTGCCTGTGATCCTGGGGTATTGCTCAAGAAGTCTTTGGTCAGACCAACATCCTGGAAATTTTCCCTGATGTTTTCTTTTAGTCATTTCATAGTTTGAGATCTTACCTTTAAGCCTTTAATCCATTTTGATTTTTGTATATGTCAAGAGATAGGGATCTAGTTTCATTCTCTGCATATGGATATCCAGTTTTCTCAGCACTATTTATTGAAAGAGATAGTCTATTCTACAATGTATCTTCTTGGTATTTTTGTCAAAAATGAATCACTTTAGGTATGTAGATTTATTTCTTAGTTCTTCATTCTATTTCACTGCTCTTTGTGTTTATTTTTATGGGAATACCATGCTGGTTTGGTTACTACAGCTTTGCAGTATAATTTGAAGTCAGATAATGTGATTCCTCTATTTTTTTTATTTTTTTGCTCAGAATGGATATATATTTTCTTTAATTCCTTCTTATAGTGTTTCCAAGAATATATATATTTTGTTAACATTAATTAATAATTTAGGATTATTTTCTTTGAATTTCACACATATTTATTACTGCTTGCATTTCAGAAAGAAACAAACAATTATTTTAGGTTAAAAATTACTATATTATTTTTAATTGACAGTCACTTCACCTGTGAAAAGAAAAATGGACATTATCACTGAGTATTCTCCAGAGAAAACTTGTCCAACCTGCAGCCCATGGGCCCCATGCATCCCAGGATGGCTTTGAATATGGCCCAACACAAATTCATAAAGCTTCTTAAAACATTATGAGGTTATTTTGCAAAAAATTTTTTAAACTCATCAGCTATCATTAATGTTAGTGTATATTAACTAACACTAGTGTATGTTAATTAAAACTAAGAAGACAATTCTTCTTCTAATGTGGCCCAGGAAAGCCAAAAGATTGGATACCAATGCTCTAGAGCTTCTTCGACGTATCCTGTATATTCCCTTGCTATCATTAGTGCTATGAGAAGATATTACTCGTGTTTCTGCATCTACCACCTTTGTTATTATTCATAGATTTGCATATCTTTTGAACCTTTAAAATAACAAGATAAAGAAATCTACTATCCTTAGGGTCATAATAATTATATCTCGGAATCACTCACATTTAATTTGGTGAAAAAGTATATACAGGAATCAAGGAAGAATAAACTATGCAACAATTCCCAATTGAAACATATCTTAATATTTTGTATACATTTTATACGTTAATTAAGACATCCTAAGAAACTGAGTTATCAAAAACAATACTTTTCATCGTACATTTTCACAATTAGTCAAACATTAAAGTTGTCTAATATATTATCCAATCATACACAGTTTTTTTTTTAAACTTTTAACCAAATTATTTTACCCTCTCAACTATGGTTTCAAATAGTATGTTTTAATAGTTTTATTCCATGTCTTGTGTATAGTAAATTACCTCAAATCCATTTAAGTAGGTTGAACGTAAACCACAAAGAAGAAGCAAATCGCTTCCTAGTCACAGGTCAGCCTTCAATTATCCATATTATTATGGAGATCCATTTGGATAATTGAAAACTAATAAGCTCCCTTTAATCTTATTCAGGGAGGATTTCATGTTTTTCATAGATGGGGAGTTTCAAGGGCCTGAAAGTAAGAAGACAAATAAGAAGAAAAAAATAATAATAAAAAGAAGAAAAAAATTATTCTCATAAAATCTTTTGGTCAATGAAGAAATATTTCCTCAAAAAACAAGTGGAAAAAAATCATACAAGTACAAACTTTTTATACATAGTTCAATACCTTTCCTGTTTGTTAGAATTAATTTAGAACAGATTATTGGAAATGTGCCATAGAAACATATCATAAAAGAATAAAGAATTTAATGACAATACTGAGATTATATTTTTAAAACTTAATAATTTTATTTAATGGTTTCAAAACATCTAACAGATAAGATTGGGAAGGAAATACTCTAATCTTCAGTAGAAAATATATAATACTGAATTATATCAATTTAAATGATCTCCTAATAAATATGTAGGTTAATATAGTTCCAAATAGAAATTAGGTCAGGTTTTTTTTTTTTCAAATTTAGAGATACTCCTTTAAAAAATTTATGTTGAATTTACTAATGCTTTTCAGAATCATTAGAATCTTCTCAATAGTTATTATTTAATAATTAATATGAAGCCTATGATTTTAAATAGTATATTATTAGGGAATTAGAGTTTTTAATTTCTTGGTACGATTTTTACCTAAGAAGCATAATTAGTAATTTGTAATTGTTTTTAATATGATTATACATCCACTTGCTTGATGTACCTGTTTTTCTTGACATAATCAGTGTTCACAAGTTTTTCAAGGGCACTTAAAAATATGTTCATAATAGAAAGTTCCTAGCTAGGCCCACACAAATACAGTCAAGTGATTTTTGACAAAGTAGCAAGTCCATTCAATGGAGAAAAGGTAAACTTTTCCACAAATATTGCTGGAACAATTAGGCATCCATACGTAAGAAAAGGAATCTAGATATGAAATTTATACCTTTAACAATAAGTAAACTCAAAATGAATCATAGATCAAATATAAAATACAAATCTATAAAATTTCTACAAGATAACATAGAAAACCTAGATAATCTTGGATTTGCTGATGAGTTTTTAGATGCAATGATGGACGCATACTCTATTACAGAAACTGTTGACAGGTTGGAGTTCACTAAAATTAAAAACTATCTTTCTGTGAAAGACATTGTGAAGACAAGCTATCAGCTGGCAAGAACTATCTGCCAATCACCTATCTGATAAAGGACTCCTATATAAAATACTTGAATAATTTTTTATTATACTTTAAGTTCTGAGATACATGTGCATAACGTGCAGGTTTGTTACATAGGTATACACATGCCATGGTGGCTTGCTGCACACATCAACCTTCATCTACATTAGGTATTTCTCCTAATGCTGTCCCTCCCCTAGCCCCCTACCCCCATTCTCCCATTCTGTAGGTTCCCTGTTCACTCTGATGATAGTTTCTTTTGCTGTGCAGAAGCTCTTTAGATTAATTAGATCTCATCTGTCAATTTTGGCTTTTGTTTCCATTGCTTTTAGTGTTTTAATCATAAAGTCTTTGCCATGCCTATGTCCTGAATCGTATGCCTAGGTTTTCTTCTAGGGTTTTTATGATTTTAGGTTTTACATGTTAGTATTTAATCCATCTTGTGTTAATTTTTGTAAAAGGTGTAGGGAAGGGGTCTAGTTTCAATTTTCTGCTTATGGCTAGCCAGCTTTCCCAACACCGTTTATTAAATAGGGAATACTTTCCCCATTGCTTGTTTTTGTCAGGTTTGCCAAAGAGCAGATGGTTGTAGATATGTGGCAATATTTCTGAGGCCTCTGTTCTGTTCCATTGGTCTGTATATCTGATTTGGTACCACTACCATGCTATTTTGATTACTGTAGCCTTGTAGTATAGTTTGAAGTCAGGTAGCATTTTGTCTTCATCTTTGTTCTTTTTGTTTAGGATTGTCTTGGCTGTATGGACTCTTTTGGTTCTATATGAAATTTAAAGTGGATTTTTCTAATTCTGTGAGTAAAGCCAATGGTAGCTTGATAGGAATAGCATTGAATCTATAAATTACTTTGCGCAGTATGGCCATTTTCATGATATTGATTCTTCCTATCCATGTGCAAGAAATGTTTTTCATTTGTTTGTGTCCTGTCTTATTTCCTTTAGCAGTGGTTTGTAGTTCTCCTTGAAGAGGTCCTTCACATCCCTTGTAAGTTGTATTCCTAGGTATTTTATTCTCTTTGAAGCAATTGTAAATGGGCGTTCAGTCATGATTTGCCTCTCTGTCTATTATTGGTGTATAGGAATGCTTGTGATTTTGCACATTATTTTGTATCCTGAGACTTTGCTGAAGTTGCTTATTAGCTTAAGGAGATTTGGGGCCAAGGCATTGGGGTTTTCTAAATATACAATCATGTCACCTCGAAACAGAAAAAAATTGACTTCTTCTCTTCCTATTTGAGTATTCTTTATTTCTTTCTTTTTCCTGATTGCCCTGGCAGAACTTCCAATACTATGTTGAATAGGAGAGGTGAGAAAGGGCATACTTTTCTTGTGCCAGTTTTCAAAGGCAGTGCTTCCAGCTTTTGACCATTCAGTAGATTAGCTGTATGTTTTTCATAAATAGCTCTCATTATTTTGAAATATGTTCCATCAATAACTAGTTTGTTGAGAGTTTTTAGCATGAATAGTTGTTGAATTTTACCAAAGGCTTTTTTGCATCTATTAAGATAATCACGTGGTTTTGTCATTGGTTTTGTTTATGTGATGGATCATGTTTATTGATTTGTGTATGTTGAACCAGCTTTGCATCCCAGGGATGCACCCCTTATCCACCCCTTGATCATGGTGGATAAGTTTTTTGATGTGCTGCTGGATTCCGTTTGCCAGTATTTTGTTGAGGATTTTCATGTCGATGTTCAGGGATCAACAGTCATAGATATTGGCCTGAAATTTTCTTTTTTTGTTGTGTCTCTGCCAGGTTTTGGTATCAGGATTATGCTGGCCTCATAAAATGAGTTATAGAGATGTCCCTCTTTTTCTATTGCTTGGAATAGTTTCATAAAGGATGGTACCAGCTCCTCTTTGTACCTCTGGTAGAATTCGGCTATGAATCCATCTGGTCCTGGGTTGTTGTTTTTTTTTTCTTTTTGGTTGATAGGCTATTAATTACTGCCCAATTTCCAAACTTGTTATTGGTCTATTCAGGGATTCAACTTCTTCCTGGTTTAGTCTTGGGAGGGTGTATGTGACCAGGATTTCCCATTTCTTCTAGACTTTCTAGTTTATTTGGGTAGAGGTGTTTATTGTATTCTCTGATGGTAGTTTATATTTCTGTGGGGTCAGTGGTGATATCTTCTTTCTCATTTTTATTGTGTCATTTGATTCTTCTCTCTTTATTAGTCTGGCTCGGGTCTATCTATTGTGTTAATCTGCACAAAACGAGTTCCAGGATTCATTGATTTTTTTTGAAGGCTTTTGTTTGTGTGTGTCTCTGTCTCCTTCAGTTCTGCTCTGATCTTAGTTATTTCTTGTCTTCTGCTAACTTTGTATTTGTTTGCTCTTGCTTCTATAGTTCTTTCAATTGTGATGTTAGGGTGTCAATTTTTGATCTTTCCTGCTTTCTCCTGTGAGCATTTAGTGCTATAAATCTCCTTCTAAACACTGTTTTAGCTGTGTCCCAGAGGTTCTGGTACATTGCGTCTTTGTTCTCATTGGTTTCAAGGATCTTATTTATTTCTGCCTTCATTTCATTATTCACCTTGTAGTCATTCAGGGTCAGGTTGTTTCATTTCCATATAGTTGTATGGTTCTGAGTGAGTTTCTTAATCCTCAGTTCTAATTTGATTGCATTGTGGTTTGAGAGACAGTATGTTATGATTTCCCTTCTTTTGTATTTGCTGAGGAATGTTTTACTTCCAATTATGTGGTCAATTTTAGAGTAAGTGTGATGTGGAGCTGAGAAGAATGTATATTCCGTTGATTTGTGTTGGAGAGTTCTGTAGATATCTATTATGTTATCTTGGTCCAGAGCTGGGTTCAAGTCCTGAATATCCTTGTTAATTTTCTGTCTCAATGATCTTTCTAATATTAACAGTGGGGTGTTAAAGTCTCCCACTATTATGGTGTGGTGGTCTAAGTCTCTTTTTAGGTCTGTAAGAATTTGCTTTATGAATCTGGGTGCTCCTATATTGATTGCATATATATTTAGGATAGTTATATCTGCTTGTTGCATTGACTGCTTTAACATTAGTTAATGTCCTTCTTTGTCTTTTTTGATCTTTGTTGGTTTCAAGTCTTTTTTATCAGAGACTAGGATTGCAACACCAGCCTTTTATTATTATTTTGTTTTGTTTTGTTTTCTTGGTAAATAGTCCTCCATTTCTTTATTTTGAGCCTATGTGTGTCTTTGCACATGAAATGGGTCTCCTGAACACAGCACATTGATGGGTCTTGACTATCCAATTTTTCAGCCTGTGTCTTTCAATTGGGGCATTTAGCCCATTTACATTTAAGGTTAATATTGTTATGTGTAAATTTGGTCCTCTCATTATAGTGCTAGCTAGTTATCTAGGCTGTTAGTTGATGCAGTTTCTTCATAGTGTCAATGGTCTTTACAATTTGGTTGGCATCAGTTTTTCCTTTCATGTTTAGTGCTTCCTTAAGGAGCTCTTTTAAGTCAGGCTTGGTGTTAAAATCTTTCAGCATTTGCTTGTCTGTAAAGGATTTTATTTCCCCTTCACTTATGAAGCTTAGTTTGCCTGGCATTTTTTTTTTTTTTTGACAGCATCTCACTCTGTCACTCAGACTGGAGTGTATTGGCACAATCTTGGCTCACTGCAACCTCTACTTCCCAGATTCAAGTGATTCTCTTGCCTTGGCTTCCTGAGTGGCTGAGACCACAGGTGTGCGCCACCATGCCCAGCTAATTTTTGTGTTTTTAGTAGAGATGAGGTTTCACCATATTGGAGAGGCTGCTCTCAAACTCCTGACTAAGTGTGATCCACCCTCCTCAGCCTCCCAAAGTGCTGGGATTAAACAGATGAGCCACTGTGCCTGGCTGAAAATTCTTTTCTTTAAGAATGTTGAATATCGGCCCCCCCACTCTCTTCTGGCTCGTAGAGTTTCTGCAGAGAGATCTGCTGTTAGTCTGATGGGCTTCCCTTTGTGGGCAACCCAACCTTTCTCTCTGGCTGCCCTTAACATTTTTTCCTTAATTTAAACCTTGGTGAATCTGATGAATATGTGTCTTGGGGTTGCTCTTCTCAAGGAGTATCTTTGTGGTGTTCTCTGTATTTCCTGAATTTGAATGTTGGCCTGTCTTGCTAGGTTGGGGAAGTTCTCCTGGATAACATCCTGAAGTGTTTTCCAACTTGGTTCCCTTCTCCCCATCACTTTCAGGTACACCAATCAAACATAAGTTTGGTCTTTTCACATAGTCCCATATTTCTTGGAGACTTTGTCCGTTCCTTTTCCTTCTTTGTTTCTGATCTTGTCTTCACACTTTCTTTAATTAAGCTGATCTTCAAACTCTGATATCCTTCTGCTTTATCAATTCAGCTGTTGATACTTGTGCACGCTTCACAAAGTTCTCATGCTGTTTTTCAGCTCCATCAGGTCATTTATATTCTTCTCTAAACTGGTTATTCTAGTTAAGAATTCCTCTAACGTTTTTTTCAAGGTTCTTAGTTCCTTGCATTAGGTTAGAACATGCTCCTTTATCTCTGAGAAGTTTGTTATTACCCACCTTCTGAAGCCTCCTTCTGCCAATTCGTCAAACTCATTCTCACCCACTTTTGTTCCTAGCAGTTGTGGAGGTGTGATCCTTTGGAGGAGAAGAGGCATTCTGGTTTTTGGAATTCTTAGCCTTTTGGCACTATTTTGTTTTTTTTGTTTGTTTGTTTTTTTTGTTTTTTTTTGTTTTTTTTTTCCTCATCTTTGTGGATTTATCTATTTTTGGTCTTTGATGTTGGTAACTTTCAGATGGGGTTTCTGTGTGGTCATCCTTTTTGTTGATGTTGATGCACTTCCTTTCTGTTTGTTAGCTTTCCTTCTAATAGGCAGGCTGGTATGCTATGGTTCTGTAATTTTTAATACTCAACAAGAAAAAAGCAAAAAATCAGTTTAAAAATTGGGCAGATGATCTGATCAGGTATTTCACCAAAGAAGATATACAGGTGGCAAATAAACCTATGAAAATATGCTCAACTACAGATGTTATCAGGGGATTGCAAATTAAAACAATGAGAAAGCACTATACAACTATTAATGGTTAAAATAAATAACAGCAATGATAACAACCACTAGAGAGCATGTGGAGCAACAGGAACTCTCACTCATTGTTGGTGGGAATACAGAATAGTATAGCCACTTGGAAAAAGTTTCCTTTATTTATTTATTTATTTATTTATTTATTATACTTTAAGTTCTGGGTTACATGTGCAGATCATGCAGGTTTGTTACATAGGTATACATGTGCACGGTAGTGGTTTACTGCATCCATCTCCCTGTCACCTACATTAGATATTTATCCTAATGCTATCCCTCCCCACTCCCCTTACCCCCTGCTATTCCTCCCCTAGACCCTACTCCCAAGGCCCAGATGTGTGATGTTCCCCTCCCTGTGTCCATATGTTCTCATTGTTTCAACACCTGCCTATGAGTGAGAACATGTGGTGTCTGGTTTTCTGTTCTTGTGTAATTTTGCTGAGAATGATGGGTTCCAGTTTCATCCGTGTCCTTGAAAAGGACATTAACTCATCCTTTTTATGGCTGCATAGTATTCCATGGTGTATATGTGCCACATTTTCTTTATCCAATCCATCATTGATGGGCATTTGGGTTGGTTGCAAGTCTTTGCTATTGTAAACAGTGCTGAAATAAATGTATGTGTGCATGTCTTTATAATAGAATAATTTATAATCCTTTGGGTGTATACCCAGTAATGGGATTGCTGGGTCAAATGGATTTTTTATTTCTTGGTCCTTGAGGAATTGCTGCACTGTCTTCCACAATAGTTGAACTAATTTATACTCCCAACAACAGTGTAAAAGTGTTCCTGTTTCTCCACATCCTCTCCAGCATCTGTTGTCTCCTGTGTTTTAATGATTGCCATTCTAACTGGCGTGAGGTGGTATCTCAATGTGGTTTTCATTTGCATTTCTCTACTGACCAGTGATGAGCTTTTTTTTCATGTTTGTGGGCTGCATAAATGTCTTCTTTTAAAAGTGTCTGTTCATATCCTTTGCCCACTTTTTGATGGGGTTGTTGTTTTTTCTTGTAAATTTGTTTAAGTTTTCTGTAGATTCTGGATAGTAGTAGCCCTTTGTCTGATGGGTAGATTGCGAATTTTTTTTCCATTCTGTTGGTTTCCAGTTCACTCTATTGATAGTTTCTTTTGCTGTGCAGAAGCTCTGGAGTTTAATTAGATCCCACTTGTCTATTTGACTTTTGTTGCCAATGCTTTTGGTGTTTTAATTAAAACAGCATGGTACTAGTACCAAAACAGAGGTATAGAGCAATAAGAACAGGGGCCTCAGAAGGAATACCACACAACTACAACCATCTCATCTTTGACAAACCTGACAAAAACGAGCAATGGGGAAAGGATCCCCTGTTTAATAAATGGTGTTGGGAAAACTGGCTAGCCATATGCAGAAAGCTGAAACTGGATTCCTTCCTTATACCTTATACAAAAATTAACTCTAGAGGGATTAAAGATTTAAACATAAGCCTCACACCGTAAAAACTCTAGAAGAAAACCTAGGCATTACCATCCACGACATAGGCATGAGCAAGGACTTCATGACTAAAACACCAAGAGTTTCTTATAAAACTAAACATAGTCTTACCATATGAACCAGCAGTCCTGCTCCCAGGAATTTAACCAAATAAGTTGAAAATTAATGTCCACATGAATCCTGCATGCAAATGTTTGTAATAGCTTTTTTCTAACTGCTAAAACTCAAACAAAATGTCATTCGCTAGATGAATGAATAAACATACTGTAATACATCCACTCAATGGGGTATTATTCAGGGATTTAAAAATGAGCTATCAAGCAACAAAAAGACATGAAAGAACATTTAATGCATATTGCAAAGTTAAAGAAGGTAGTTTAAATATTTACATGCTGTATGATTATAGGTATGAGATAGTCCGGAAAAAGGAAAAACTATGAAGTCAGTGAAAAGGTCAGTGTTGGCCACAGTTCTGGGAGAATCAGTAGAACAGAGAGAACTTTTAGGACAGTGAAACCGTTTTTTAGGATACTTAATGGCAGAAACATGACATCGTATATCTGTGAATACTAATAGAATGTATAATAATAGAGTGCATCCTGTTGTTAATGATAGAATTTGTTAGTAACAGCAGATCAATATTGGATTAATTATCAATAACAACTGTAACCTGTACCACAACAATGGAATATTTAATAATAGTGGAATCCATGAAGTTGGGCAGAAGGATTATTTGGGAACTCTGTATTTTCTGCTCAGTTTTTCTGTAAAAAAGAAACTGCTCTAAGACATAATCTATTAATATTTTTTAAAAGCTGCTAAAAAATGGAGAAAGTAAAGACAATTCCCTGCTGTCACTTCATGCCCATTTTATTAATTATGTTGTTCAAATATTTAAATTGCATTATTATCTATTTTATGTTCCTGAGCTGATTGTTATGCTTAAATCTCATTATATTTGCATCATTGTTTTTCTGTTTTTTATTAGCAGGTAAGAGTTTAGTTCTATTCATTTTTATATTCTCTGCACATGTTATTTGTGTGGTAACAGCATTTAATAATTTCTTAGGCTTTTAATAACAGAAACAAAGTGAAAAATTTAATGAAAATTATTGAGTTATTTTTGTCAAATTTATTTGGAATCTTACTCTCAAGGCATTCATTTTAACATGCCCAATAAATGTTCTCAAATTCACATCGTGCTTACAGGTGGCGGTATGCTGAGTCACCAGCACATTCCCTGTCCATGACATTCAGAGTTTTCAGGCTGTATCATAAGGTATCCTGAACTTAGAGTCATACCAAATATGTGAGGTCAGTGTTTCGTATACCTCCAGAAATCACGAGTATTATTTCTTAGGTTATGGGTAACTTTCATCCTTCATAATTTAAACCCAGTTATCTGTATATTAGTTTTATATTGTTGCAAAAAAAAATGACTACATATGTCGAGGATTAAAACACCTATTTATTATCTGAATGTTTCTGTGATGAGTCTGGGCACAGCTTAGCTTATAATGCTATGCTACAGGTCTTATAAGGCTGCAAGACATGTCTGTCAGTTTGTCGTTTTACCAGAGTTTTGCCTGGGGATAAGTCCTTGGCTAAGTTCCCACAGCTTGTTAGGCAGAATTCATCTCCTTGTGGTTATAATAATTAAGTCTGCATTTTGTTGCTGGGTATTGACTGAGTGCAACGCTTAGGTCCTAGGGACGGCCGGCAGTTTGCTATCACACGTCCCTCTCCGTAGACATGCACGGCCTGGCTGCTTGCTTCCTCATGGCCAGCAGGAGAATCTCGCCCTCTAATCTGCTGAGATAGAGTCTTCTCTTACGAAACGTAATCAAGGTAGTGGTAGCCTACCACCTTTGCCATCCAAATGTAGCTTAATCATTACTCTAGATGTTGTTCACCACAGGAGATTTAGAGCAATGTATTTTATGCTTTTCATTTTGCTGCTGATCCGTATTTGCATCTGAGACACACTGTTCAGACAAAGCCTTTGTAATAAACAGTTTCTTTTTTTGAGAAGGAGTCTCACTCTTGCCCAGGCTGGAGTGCAGTGTTGCAAACTTGGCTCACTACAACCTCCCCCTCCGGCATTTAAGGGATTCTCCTGCCTCAGCCTCCTGAGTAACTGGGATTACAAGCACACGCCATCATGACCAGCTAATTTTTGTATTTTTAGTAGAGACAGGGTTTCACCATGTTGGTCAGGCTGGTTTTGAACTCCTGACCTCATGATATGCCCATTTTAGCCTCCCAAAGTGCCGGGATTACAGACGTGAGCCACCACCAAGCCTGGCAGTAATAAACACATTTTTGAAACTACATATTAAAATACTTTAGTAAAAAGCTGTTAATAATCGTATCTTCTTCTAATAATCCTCCTCTTTAGTACTTTTCACCTGGGAGGCAATTGATAAATATTAATTTTTTAAAGATGACATTACATTGAATGCCAAAATCAAGCTGATTAACTAATATGTCTTTTAATGATAGCACAAATTTTTAATCACATAGTCTTTACCACAGCGTAACTCTGCTTTCATACATGTAATTAAACGACTGCAATTACATGGAATGAATAAAAGCAAGCAGTACATTAAAACATTTTTAAAATGTATTTTAGTTTTTATACAGGGTATTTTCACTATACCTTTGTTAACTGCTTCTTTTTGGATCGAATGACATGCAATTGACAAAACTATGATTTTTAAATGATATATAAAATTGCTGTTGTTTTTTAATAATGTTTTTCACTCAAAAGTCTTTGTCATTTGCTGCTAGATTGATACGTTGGCTTTATTTTGGTTCATATTTTTCTAATATTTATTTTTATTTTTTAGTTGGCTTCCTTTATCGTTTTATTTTAAGCATATGTCTGTTAAACTGTACATTGTTGTATTTTGTAGATTGCTGAAAATCTGATCTGTCTGAGTGTGTGCACTTGCCAGGCCACTACATGGTATCTTGGCTATCATCCACACACAGTGTTCCACTCTTACCTGACCACCAGCCTTTTCTCTCCCTGCCTATGCCACCATCTACTTTTAATTTCTGTATTGCATATATGGTCAATAGAGTTAAAGAAATGTGTTTTGTTTAGATGGCCTATTAGCTACTAAAAAGCGATTATCTCCAAATTCAGGATAATTCTTGGATGGGATGAGGGAAAACTTTATTCTTACATTTATCATTTGCAGGCCAAGCACAGTTGCTCATGCCTGTAATCCCAGCACTTTGGAAGGCCAAGGTAGGAGTATCACTTGAAGCCAGGAGCTCAAGACCATCCTGGGCAACATAAGGAGACCCAATCTACAAAAAACAAAAAGTAAAAATGAAAACTAGCTTGGAGGATAGCTTAAGCCCAGGAGTTGAAGGTTATAGTGAGCTACAACCATGCCATTGCACTCCAGCCTGGGCGACAGAGCAAGACCCTGTCTGTAAAAACAAAACAAAACAAGTTGTCCTCGTAAGAGATTTAAGAATCTCTGGATCCAGCTCTACTAACATTGGGATTCTATAATTTTATCAGTTTAATGTCATTTTCCTCATTATATAATTTTAAAATACTTAAAAGGCTCTCTATCTTCTCTCGATTATCCTAAAATATCTTCTCAATCATGCTATCATTTTCACAAAATTTATGCTGGAATTTGCTAAAGAGGAATCTGAGTAGATTAGCAATTAGAACATGTTTGTATTCTACACAATGCCCTCTTAGCTATTTAAGGCTTAAATTAAAAAAAAGTTCTCACACAGTTTTTTATTATTTTTATTTTATTTTATGTTCTAAATGTATAGAACTTGAATATTTACATATAAAAAGATAATTTTTATTTGTGGACCCTGTTCTATATACAATATATGTCATATCGATTATTTTATATCATTGAAGGAGAATTTTTTTCCATCTAACTAGGGGTTCATACTTACCTTTAGCTTTTGCTTCTGTGGTATTAAATGTTTTTGACAATTAGTTCTGAGATTGAGAGTTAGTCAGGAAAGGGTGTGGGAGTGTGGAGAGAGCCCAAACTACATTGGTAAGCTATTAACCGTGTGCTAGTCTCCTGCCTGGGTGAGATCTTGGAACTCAGAATTAAGAATAAAAGCTTTGCTGTCTGTGGCAGATAGACTAATCTCCCCACCCTCAAACAGTTCATTCTTTAAGGCCTGGAGCCTGTGAATATCCCATATTACATAGCAAAGCTAAATTAGGTTTGTAGGTGGAAGTAAATTTGCTAATCAGAAGATGTTAAAATAGGAAGAGTAGTCTGGATTATCCAGGTGAACCCAGTGAATCACAAGAGTCCTTAAAAGAGCTAGACGAAGCTGTGACCATGAAGAACTAGACAGATGGCAATGTAAGAACTTAGAAAACAGTTATTGACTTTGAAGATAGAGGAATGGGGCCACATGCCAAGGAGTATGAGCAGCTTCTAGAGACTGAGAAAGGTGAGGGAATGGATCATCCACCAGGGTATTCCAAAATAAATGCAGTTTTGTGAAGCTGGATTATAACCTGGTGACATCTGTTTTAGACTTTCAACATCCAGAACTGGAAGGTAATACATTTGTGTTGCTTGAAGCTACTAATTTGTGCAATTTGTTACATTAGGGAGAGGAAATTAATGCAATGTCATATTAAACATGGGCTGAGCTTTCAGCTCTGATACTTAGTAATTTAACAGCATGATGTGCTCATCTTAAAACCTCTGTGCACAAGTTTCTTCAGTTGTAAAGCAGGCACAATGTCTTCCCTTCACAACTATCATAACAAATGAAATTATGTATGAAATCCATCTATCAAACGATATAATAAGCACTCTTCAAAAACAAGCTATTGGTTTTCTTAGTTTTTATTGTAATTAGTTAACATTATTGGTCTCGAATGTATTGGCAAATCTCAGTGCTTCAGAATCTGTGTATGAAGAGCAATTTTCCTTCTAGTTTCTGGAACTCCTTCCTAGCTGAGTTTTAATAACTGCCAGAATCTTCAAGATGTGCCTGCTCTGAACATACTGTTTGCCCTGGTGTACTAATTACATATGTCTTATTTGTTCCTTAGAGAACCTCTTGGATTTCCCTTTAATATCTGCTATGCTTTACTCAGCCCGTGTTGTGATTCTTTGTTTTTAACCCTTGTTCCGTTCTGTTACTTACTGAAGCCAATAATTCTATGTAGTTGCTTCCCATTCCTAACACAGTTCCTGTCCAATGTCCCTTTTTTCACGCTTCTAGTTTCTGGCCTTTCACCTGTCCTCATGATTTGTTGCTTCCTACGTTTTCAGACACCATGTTGTGTGTGTGAAGAAAAACATAAGTAAAAATAACACAATAAGTAATCTTTTCAAAAGCTAATGGTGCTAAATAAGTTCAATGATAATGTAATGATTTTAAAACCTTGCTGCCAAGCCTGAAAACTGGATCAAGACTCTCAAGATGGAATTTAGAGTTAGGATAAAGTTACTTTAGTTTTCAAAATACTCACAGCACATTTAGATCAAAGGGAAACTTTCTAATAAGAACACATTTAAATGATATATTTTAGTATATGTAGAATTCTAGAAAGACACATACATGATATATATGTCTATGAAGTGATCTTATTCTGTCTGGTTTAGGTATTCTACGTAGGCAAATATCTTACAAATCTGAAGGGAAAATAATAGTAGGGATAAAATATTTACCCAGGCCCTTACTGAGAAGTTTTAAATGACTGGGCAGTATGCTTAAAATTGTCATATCTAGGTTAAGTATAAGACTTTTAAATGTTCTTGAACCTAGAAAACATAATTGAATACAAATGAGGCATTCATAATATAGTGTTTTGTTTATAAATATCCCACTGCCCTGTAGGACAAATCTGTCACCTTTTGTAAAATTAATCAATGTGATGTCTTTATTTCCTCCTACTTGTCACTATAAATTCTCATCATTTACTTGCCTCTTGTTCATTGAATAAAAAATTTTTTCCCCATTTTCCCTATTTTAAAAATTTTGCTAAAAATGTTTCTCAAATATAAGGCTTATATTTGAAATATAAAATTAAAAATGATAATGAAAATCAGTAGTTCACATTTGTTGAAATAATACATTTAACTTGAAATATTTCAAACTCTAATGCAAAATTTGCAATCTGATGGTCCATAGGTGAGATCTGGCTTTTAGATAGAGTTAGTTCAGCTATTTAAAAACTTCTTGATAGGTTTTTTGTTTTGTTTCATTTTTACTGGAAAGGTATCTCACAAGTACCTGGAAATGCTTTTTGTTTGTCCGACTTTTGTTTTTGCTTTTGTCTTTTTGAGAATCCAGAGTCTCACATTCTGATTTATTGATTATTGGGAGTGGATGGAAGTTTTCTCTGTGTGGGCCAGGGCCCCTTGAATGGCCACTTTCCTTGCCACTTCTCTAGTATTATGCATGGCCTATTTTTTTCTATATCTTATTTGATCAAACAGTTAATTGGCTAAGTAAACTTATAAGAAGTAATTATGGAAATATTCCAGATTTTAATATTATCTACTATTTATGAGTAAAAGCCAGCTAATTACCTACACAGTTTCTTACATAGCTATACACATTCAAATGATATAGATGGTCTAGTCTTAGCCCTTAAAATAACTTTTTGAGCATTGTCTATAATTTCTTTTTGGACTATAGCATGGTCATGTAATAAAAGACATTTTCTCATTCAACCAGTTTTTAAGACTCTGAATTAACAAAAAAAATGAGTACCACTATAGCTGATACTTAATAGATTAATATTTAGATGATCCAAGGTGTAGGAGAATCATGGACTAAAAAATATGATGAATTATGAAAGGAAATTAAAACTATAATGTAGCACTTATTTAAAAAACACAATTTCTAACGCTTGCAAATTCAGCAGTTACTGCATGATATCCTGTAATTTATAAAAAGAGGAAGAAGTATTGTAGAAATAAAATATTGATTTAAATGTAAGCCTTCTCCCTTAAAATAACTGGGCAAATCTTTTTGAGCAAACGACTTAGCATGCATAATCCTTTTCTGTAAAATAAAGTATAAAAACTGCCTCTCAAAATGGAAAATATGAAATGACGTAATTATATTCTAGATGTAAAATATGAAGATAAAGAATATTTCTTATTTATGTTTGCTTTCATATAACACATGTATTGTGAGATATCTTTATTTTATTTTATTTATTTTTTTAGGATGGAGTCTAGCTTTGTCACCCAAGCTGGAGTGCAGTGGTGTGATCTTGGATCACTGCAACCACCGAATCTTGGGTTCAAGCGATTCTCTTGCCTCAGCCTCCTGAGTAGCTGAGATTACAAGCGTCTACCAGTATGCCAGCTAATTTCTGTATTTTTAGTAGGACAGGGTTTTGCCATGTTGGCCAGGCTGGCCTTGAACTCCTGACCTCAAGTGATCTGCCTTGGCTTCTCAAAGTGCTATGATTACAGGTGTGAGCCACAGCACCCAACCATAAGCTTTAAATAAAATACAGAGCTGAAATATCACATTTGTTAATCTTCTAGTTTTTTTTTTCCTTTTTTTAAAATTAGAGACAGCATCTCACTACGTTGCCCAAACTGGAACTCCTCGGCTCATGCAATTCTCCTGCGTCAATCTCCCTAGTATTAATAGCTGGCCCTACAGGCACGTAACAGGACACTCGGCACTTACATTTCTAATTAGGCCAACATTTTCTAGAATGCAAACATAAAGATTGACATACACAGTGTCTATAATGTGACCAAAAATGGAATTATAATTCAGTTGTTTCATTAAGCATTCAAAATTTATTGAATATCTACCAAAGTTAGGCAATGTGCTAGGTACTGATTTGAAATTGGTATTTATTTTTAATCATTCATATTTTATTTGACCTACAAAATTGAAAGTAAAACAGAAAAAATGCTAGTGTAGAATGTTAACAAAACAAAATATTCAGCAGAGTAATGAAGCATGAATGGGGGTAATTCCTGTTTTATATAAAATATATGACACATTTATTCAGCTTGATGAAAATGCTTACTGTGAATTTACACATTTTCTTAAGATTTGCATATTCAGCAGTTACTGCATGACATCCTCTAATTTATAAAAAGAATCTAGTCATGACAATCAGTTGATGTAATTTACTCATGGTAAGTTGCTCATTTTCGGGGAGTAAATGTAGTTTTAATGCTAACGTGTCATTTGAAGTAATTCCTGTAAGTCAAAATCTTTAAGACACTTTTATATTCTCAATGTAAAACAATTTTCAGACAAATATATTTTGCTTCTCAAGAAATCCTGCTTGTGTTTTGGTTTACATCCGTTTCTTTATATATTTTTTATTGCACTTTAGGTTCTGTGGTACATGTGAAGAACATGCATGATTGTTGCATAGGTACATACATGGCAATGTGGTTTGCTGCCTCCATTCCCCCCTCCCCATCACCTATATCTGGCATTTTTCCCCATGTTATCCCTCCCCAACTCCCTACCATCCGCTGTCCCTCCCCTAGTCCCCAGTGTGTGATGCTCCCCTCCCTGTGTCCATGTGTTCTTATTGTTCAACACTCGCCTATGAGTGAGAACATGCAGTGTTTGATTTTCTGTAATCATGATGAGTCAGTCCAACAGTATTCCTAAGAAATATTTCCCAAATACCTACTGTGTGCCATACTCTGTAAAGTACTAAGTTACAAAGGTGCCTTAGTACATTCGTGCTGCTATAACAGAATCGTTGAGACTGGGTTGTTATAAAGAACATAGGTTTATTTCTCATCATTCTAGAGCCTGTCAGTTGATTGGTAAGGGCTGCAGCCTCAGAGAGGAGGAACGTGGCGTCCTCACATCATGGAAGGTGGAAGAGCAAGAAGCCTTTTTCTAAGGACCCTATCCCATTCATGAGGAAGGAGCCTTCACAGCCTAATCATGCCTTACAGGGCCTGCCTCTTAATACTATCTCACTGGCAACACCTGAATTTTGGAGGCAACACAGTCAAACCATAGCCAAAGATAACTCAAATATCTGTAATTAGAAGGACTATTAGTTTAATTATGAGAGGCATCTTGATGAATACAGTGCAGTTATCATTAAATATGCAATCAGAAAATTCCTGTGTTTATTGCTGAAAATTGGGATCTTTAATGGTTTAATAGTTCCACAAAGTACCTTAGTGCTGATCAGTAAATACACCATTTCACCTAAGAGTTTATGAGGAAAATATCATTCATCATAAATAATGTAAAATATCTTTCCTCTTACGCCTGTTGGAGAGAGCACATATACTCAGTGTTCTGTATTCAGATTAGAAATTGAAGTAGGGAAAAGTAACATCATGCAGACATTTCTTCAAAAAATAGATCTAATAGCTGATATCTGGCAAAGCGAATTTAAAAAAGCAATGTTTTGAAGTTAAATAAGTAAAGTTTCAACAGTCTCATATAGTATTTGAAGAAATACGTTGACAAAGTGTGAGAAAACTATCGAAATAACAATAGATAGAATTTTCTTAGCTCCCCGCATGGGTTTTACATGAATCTAGTTCAAAAGGAATGAGAACATTTACTAATATCTTAGCCAAATTGCCTTGAGGTTATAGTCTTTCACTAATACTGAAGAGATACGAGTTGGTATTAGAATGAGATTTCAGACTATACTGATAACTTTATCTCTTGAAACACGATATTCTTCCTTTATTCCTTCAATCCAGGAAATCTTAGCAGCTAAAAATTTTACTTAAGTTTCACTTTTCAAATCTAAAAATTATTTTAAGCCTTGTCATTTGCATTATGATAGCTTGTCATATAATCACAGTCATGAAATTATAGTCATTAAAATCAGTCATGAATTTTAGTTGAAAACGACAGAAACCCAAATGAAAAAGTGAAGGCAAAAGGAGAATTTGTTGCTTGTGTATATAAACCATGGCAAGGATACATGAAACTCAGATTTAAGTATGATTGGCATCCAAATCTCAATTCTGACTTGAACTTTATCGTAGTAATCTCTCGTCTTGGCTTTGTTCTTGTTTCAGTCTCATTTTAAACTGTACTCACCATGTCATTGGAATAGAGCTGCCAATGTTCAGAAACTTTGCATCTGACCCTCTTTCCATCATAGGACTTGGTGGTCCTTTTTTTATAAGTAAGGTGAGGAAAGCCTTGCAAAGCCTTTAAAAGATTCATATGACATCTTTAAAATGTTGTGTATGCAATTTTCATATTCGTTTAATCATTTGAAAATATTAGTTAAGCTCCTATCACATCCATTGCACTCTTCCACTCATTGGGGTAAAACAGCTAATGCTCACAGTCACTGCTCTCATTTAAAATTTCGTGGCATACAGAGACAATAAGCAAATGGAATTAATATGTCAAGTTGGGATATGTTATCTTAAAAATAAAGCCGAAAAAAGCATGAAGAATGACAGAGTGATGTGATGTGTAGTATAGGGTGGTCAGGGAAGGCTTCCCTGTTAAGGTGACATTTAACAAATATCTGAAGAAAATTAGAACCATATGGCTCCCTGTATGGCTGGAGTGAAAAGAAACAGGGACAATCTTTCAAAGAACAAGTACCATTCCAATTTCTGCTGGGCTGATTCTGAAATAATAGATTCACTATGCCAAATTATATTGCTTCTAGTTTTCCTTTCCTTTGCAATTGCCTCTTTTGGAATGTCATGATCATTTTTTATGGTTAAATTTATGCTTTGTATGTGTAACGTAAGAATCATTTGTCCTCTGAAAGTTTGGAAAAAAATACAGGACAAGTAATTTTGACATGGCACTTAAATTTAAGCATGCAAAAAGCAATCCCTATTTTATTTCCAAGATTATAAGAAAAAATATCTACCAGTCATAGGCAATTATGTAAAGCAGAGAAAAGAACCTCAAGATGTATTATTACAATTTTCATTATACCTTAGCAATATTTTATCTAATAAAGAAGACACATATTTACTTAGTATCTCCTTTTTCACCTAATTGTATGCCTGGTATATTATAATCACGAGATCCTATCTCACCAAAAGAGCTTACAAAAAGTTGCTTATATTTATTTCATTTCCTTTGGGTGTGCATTCTTCTTTTTGCATTTAAGTATTTGATGCATTTGACATAATTTGAGTAAGGACAGACAGATATGATTGATAGTCTAGGCTTACCTCCTCCCTCCTTTTGGTAATGAACTGGCTCTGCTGTGTGAATTCAGTCAATCCTGCTTCTAGGCTCAAGTCTCCTTATTTTAACGAAGTCACTTCTCTACTTCAGCTGTTACACATGGCAGCTGTCTCCAGGCCTCCTCCTCCCTGAGCACTTCCTGTTGAACACTGGCCAGTATGCAAAGCAAAATCTTAGTAGAAACAGAGTTTTAGGGACTGTCTGTATGCAGTTATTACTTGACTTCACAGTTTTTCTATAAACAAACAAAAAAAACCCTATTCCAGATCTACACATATGACACTAGTGGTGCTTATGTTTAATCATTTTGCACAATTTTGATTGTAACATATGTTTTCAATTAAACATCAAGTATTGAATAAATAACTTTTTCCTAAATCACTATATAACATTCTCATACATATTTCACTTGGATATTTGATGTTGTCTCATATAATTTGAGTTTTCACTCCCATAAAATCCAGTTATAAATGATTTAAACATGAAGGGTATTACTTTGAGGTAGAGAAGGGTGGGGAAAAAGCTGGTAAGGTTTTTTCAACAAATACTGGTAAGGCTCTGCTTAAAAACAGAATCACCATAAAGTCTGTCACGTTAGAAGAGTTAAAGCTAATCATCCATGAAACCTTTTATCTTGTATTATTTATATATGCATTTCACAAGTTTCTGGGGCTTTAGATACTTTTTTTTCCACACACATATAAAAATACCGGACCTAGTATGGGTACTAAAGGGCAGAAGGAGGATCAGAAGAGCAAAAGGGAGGCCAGATAATCCAACAGCATTTTTATATTAAGCTTCTCTTGTTAGGTAATCTGTTGTAATGGGTGATGTTTCTTCACGACTCTTTCTGTCTTTCTTTCTTTTAAATTATTTTGAGTTTCTGGGTACATGCGTAAGATGTGCAGATTTGTTACATAGGTAAACATCTGCCATGGTGGTTTGTTGCACCTTTCAACCCATCACTTAAATATTAAGCCTAGTAGGCATTAGCTATTATGCCTGATGCTCTGCCTTTCCCTGACCCCTGCCGAAAGTCCCCAGCGTGTGTTGTTGCACTCCCTGTGTCCGTGTGTTCTCATTGTTCAGCGCCCACTTAGGAGTGAGAACAGGCAGTGTTTGGTTGGCTGTTCTTGTGTTATTTTACTGAGGATGGTGGTTTCCAGTTCCATCCATGTCCCTGCAAAGAACATGATGTCTTTCTTTTTGTGGCTGCATAGTATTCCATGGTGTATATGTACCACATTTTCTTTACCCAGTCTATTGTTGATGGGCATTTAGGTTGATTCCATGTCTTTGCTATTGTGAATAATGCTATGATGAACATACACATGCATGCATCTTTATAATAGAATAATGTATATTCCTCTGGATATATACCTAGTAATGGGATTGCTGGATCAGATGGAATTTCTGAATCTAGGTCTTTGAGGAATGGTCAGTGTCTTCAACAATGGTTGAATTAATTTTATTCTCACCAAAAGTGTAAAAGCGTTCTTATCTCTCCACTGCCTCACCAGTGTCTGTTGTTTCTTGAGTTTTTAATACTTGCCATTCTGACTGATGTGAGAAGGTAACTCACTGTGGTTTTGATTTGCATTTCTCTAATGATCAGTGATGTTGAGCTTTTTCATATGTTTTTTGGCCACAAAAATGTCTTTTTTTGAGAAGTGTCTGTTCATGTCCTTAATCCATTTTAATGCAGTTGTTCTTTTTGTTTGTGTGTGTGTTTTATATAAATTTATTTAAGTTCCTTGAAGACTCTGGGGATATTAGATATTTGTCATATAGATAGGTTGCAAAAATTTTCTCCCATTCTGTAGGTTGCCTGTTCACTCTGATGATAGTTTCTTTTGCTATGTCAAAGCTCTTTAGTTTAATTAGATCTCATTTGTCAATTTTTGCTTTTGTTGCAATTGTTTTTGATGTTTTCACCATGAAATCTTTGCCTGTGCCTATGTCTTGAATGCTGTTGCCTAGATTACCTTATAGGATTTTTATGATTTGGGATTTTGCATGTAAGTCTATAATCCATCTTTCTGTATAAGGTGTAAGAAAGGGGTCCACTTTCAGTTTTCTGCATATGGCTAGCCACTTCTTCCAGCATCATTTAATAAATAGGAAATCTTTTCCCCATTTCTTGTTTTTGTCAGGTTTGTCGGAGATCAGATGGTTGTAGATGTGCAGTACTTTTTTCTGAATCCTCTACTCTGTTCCATTGGTCTATGTGTCTGTTTTTGTATTAGGGCCATGCTATTTTGGTTACTGTAGCCTTGTAGTATAGTCTGAGGTCGGGTAGCATGATGCCTCCAGCTTTGTTCTTTTTGTTTTTGTTTGTCTTGACTATAAGGGCTCTTTCTTGGTTCCATATGAATTTTAAATTTGTTTTTTTTCTAATTCTTTGAAGTTGTCACTGGTATTTTAATGAGAATAGCATTGAATCTATAAATTACTTTGGGCAGTATGGCTATTTTCACAATATTAATTCTTCCTATCCATGAGCATGGACTGTTTTTCCATTTGTTTATATCCTCTCTGATTTCCTTAAACAGTGGTTTGTAGTTCTCTTTAAAGAGTTTTCTCACTTCCTTTGCTAGCCGTATTTCTAGGTATTTTATTTTCTTTGTAGCAATTGTGAAGGAAGTTCATTCATGATTTGTCTCTTTGCTTATCTGTTGTTGGTGTATAGGAATGCTTGAGATTTTTGTACATCAGTTTTGTATACCGAGATTTTTCTGAGGTTGCTTATAAGCTTAAGAAACTCTGGGGCTCAGATGATGGGGTTTTCTAGATATAAGAACATGTCATCTGCAAACAAAGACAATTTGACTTTCTCTCTTCCTATTTGAATACCCTTTATTTCTTTCTCTTTCCTAATTACCCTGGCCAGAACTTCCAGTACCATGTTAAATAGCAGTGGTGAGAGAGGGCATCCTTGTCTTATGCCTGTTTTCAAGGGGAATTCTTCCAGCTTTTGCACATTCAGTTTGAGATCACCTACAGGTCTGTCATAAATGGCTCTTATTAATTTGAGGTATGTTCCATTAATACCTAGTTTATGGGGATTATTTAGCATGAAGGGATATTGAATTTTATAGAAGGTCTTTTCTGCATCTATTGAGATAATCATGTTTTTGTCTTTAGACCTGTGATGTGATGAATTACGTTTGTTGATTTGCATACATTGAACCAGACTTGCATCCTGGGGATGAGGCTGTCTTGATCATGGTGGATGAGCTTTTTCATGTGCTGCTGGATTCAGTTTGCCAGAAGTTTATTGAGGATTTTTGCAATGATATTCATCATGAATATTGGCCTGAAGTTTTCTTTTGTTGTATTTCTGCCGGGTTTTGGTATCAAGATGATGCAGGCTTCATAAAATTAGTTAAGGAGGAGTCCCTCCTTTTCCATTGTTTAATAGTTTTAGAAGAAATAGAACCAGCCCCTCTTGGTACCTCTGGTAAATTTTAGCTATAAATTAATCTGGTCCTGGGCTTTTTTTGGTTGTTAGGCTATTTATTACTGCCTCACTTTCAAAATTTCTTACTGGTCTATTCAGGGATTCAACTTCTTCCTGGTTCTCTCTTGGGAAGGGGTATGTGTCCACTAATTTATCCATTTCTTCTGGTTTTTTTTTTTCTAGTTTATGTGCATAGAGGTGTTTATAGTATTCTCTGCTGGTTGTCTGTATTGTCTGTATTTTTGTGGGGTCAGTGGTAATATCCTCTTTAACCTATATCATTTGAATTGTGCCTACTTGATTCTTCTCTCCCTTCTTTATAATCTAGCTAGAAGTCTATTTTATTATTTTTTTCAAAAAGCAGCTTTTGTATTCATTGATTTTTCTGAAGGGTTTTTAGTGTCTCTATCTTCTTCAATTCTGGTTATTTCTTGTCTTCTTTTTGCTTTGGGGTTTGTTTGTTCTTGGTTCTGTCATTCTTTTAGTTATGATGTTAGTTTGTCCATTTGAGATCTTTCTAGTTTTTTGATGTGGGCATTTAATGCTGTAAGTTTCTTTCTGATCACTGCTTTATACATATCCTAGAGATTCTGGTACATTGTCTCTTTGTTCTCCTTGCTTTCTAAGAACTTCTTGATTTCCACCTTAATTGTATTATTTACCCTCAAGTAATTCAGGAGCAGGTTCTTCAATTTCCATATGTGTGTGTGTGGTTTTGAGTGAATGTCTTAATATTGAGTTTAATTTGATTGTGCTGTGGTTTCAGAGACCACTTGTCGTGATTTCAGTTCTTTTGCATTTGCTGAGGAGTGTATTACTTCCAATTATGTAATTGATTTTAGAGTAAGTGCCTTGTGGTGCTGAGAAAATGGATAATCTCTTATTTTGGGGTGGAGAGTTCTGTAGATGTATATTAGGCCCACTTCATCCAGAATGGAGTTCAAGTCCTGAATATCTGTTAATTTTCTGTGTTGATGATCTGTCTAACATTTTCAGTGAGGTGTTAAAGTCTCCCACTATTATTGTATGGGAGTCTAACTACTCTTTGTTGGACTCTAAGAACTTGTTTTATGAATCTTGTTGCTCCTGTATTGGGTGCATATATATAGGATAGTTAGCTCTTCTTGCTGAGTTGAATCCTTTACCATTATTTAATGCCCTTCTTTCTCTTTTTTGATCTTTGTTGGTGTGAAGTCTGTTTTGTCAGAAACTAGGATTTCAACCCCTGCTTTTTTCTGCTTTCTATTTTCTTTGTAAATATTCCTTCATCCCTTTATTTTGAGCCTATGTGTATCTTTGCACCTAGGATGGATGTATTGAATACAGTACACCAATGGGTCTTGTCTCTTTACCCAACTTGCAATTCTGTGTCTTTTACTTGGGGCATTTAGCCCATTTCCATTTAAGGCTAATATTGTTATGTATGAATCTAATCCTGTCATGATGCTGGCTATTCTGGGTACTTGTTATTGTAGTTGCCTCATAGTGTCGTTGGTCTCTGTACTTCAATGTGTTTTTGTCATGGCTGTTAATGGTTTTTCCTTTCCATATTCAGTGCTTCCTTCTGGTGCTCTTGTAAGGAAGACCTGGCAATGATGAATGAATTACCTTAACTTTTGCTCATCAGAAAAGGGATTCATTTCTCCTTCACTTATGAAGCTTAGTTTGGCTGGATTTGAAATTCTGGATTGAAAATTGTTCTCTTTATGAATGTTGAATATTGACCCCTAATCTCTTCTGACTTGTAGGGTTTCCACTGACAGGTCTGCTATTAGTCTGATAATCTTCCTTTTGTAGGTAACATGGCCTTTATCTCTGGCTGCCCTTAACATATTTTCCCTCATTTTGACCTTGGAAAATCTGATGATTACGTGTCTTGAGGTTAATCTACTCATGGAGTAACTTACTGGAGTACTCTGCATTTCCTGAATTTGAATGTTCCTGTTTTGTTAGGTTGGGGAAGTTCTCCTAAATGGTTTTCTGAAGTATGTTTTCCTGTTTTGCTAGGTTGGGGAAGTTCTCCTAGATGATATTCTGAAATATGTTTTCCAACTTGGTTCCATTCTCTCCGTTTCTTTCAGGTGCTCTAATCAGTCGTAGGTTCAGTCTTTTTACATAATCCCATAGTTTCCGAGGGTTTTTCATTCCTTTCATTCTTTTTTCTCTAATTTTGTCTGCCTTTCTTATTTCAGCAAGATGATTTTCAAGCTCTGAGATTCTCTCCTCCACTTGGTCTATTTGGCTATTGTTAATCTCTGTTGCATTGTGAAGTTCTCACATTGTGTCTTTCGGCTCCATCAAGTCATTTACGTTCCTCTCTAAACTGGTTATTCTGGTTAACAACTCGTATGTTTTATCATGGTTCTTAACTTCTTTGCATTGAGTTGGAACATAGTCCTTAAGCTCAGTGAAGCTCATTATTACCGACCTTCTGAAGCCTGCTTCTGTCAATTCTTCATCCATATCAGCCTCAGCACAATTGTGTGCACTTGCAGGAAAGGTGTTGTAATCATCTGAAGGAGAAGCAGCACTCCGCATTTTTGAATTTTTAGAGATCAGAGTTCTGTCCCTAAACCCCTGGCTGGAGTTGCTGAAATTCCTGCAGGGACGCATCACCAAGTGAAGAGGAATGTACCCAGGTCCCACCTAAGGAAGCAGTCCGCCTGTAATTCCAGCACCTTGGGAGGCCGAGGCTAGTGTCTCAGGAGGTCAGGAGTTTGAGACCAGATTGGCAAATATGGTGAAGCCCCGTCTCTACTAAAAGTACAACAAAATGAGCAGCGTGTGGTGGCATGTGCCTGTAGTCCCAGCTACTTGGGAGGCTGAGGCAGGAAAATCACTTGAACCCCAGGAGGTGGAGGTTGCAGTGAGCCAAGTTCGCGCCACTGCACTCCAGCCTGGGTGACAGAGCGAGACTCCATCTCAAAAAAAAAAAAAAAAGAAAAAAGCAGTCTGGCCATGATCTCATGATCTGCCCGTTTGCTGTGGCCAAAACCACTCAGTGTGCATGCACCAGCAGGGGAAACAATGAACTTCTATTTACATTCTCAAATCTCCTATTTTATGCTTTCTTTGTCATGTTGAATGTAGTGCATAGTTTATAAACCTCTGGTGTAACACTAAAATACCTATAACAACATGAGAAATAAAATTACAAATGATATAAGCAAATTATGTTAACTTTGCAGCTACGTACCTACTTATTTATTAGTTGCCAAGTAATACACGTCTTGTAAATTATGTGAATTTTGTGTGCAAAATGAACTTCATTGTTTGAGATCCATGAGAAGAAATCAAAGTCTTTATGACTAGTCTTCCACAAACTTTTCAAGAGCTGAAATAAAAATTAAAATGAGTTTCTGTTCAGCTTTTGTTAGCAATACATAATTCATATAATCAAATAGTCTTTAAATGCAAGATTTTATTTGAATATATTTATTCTTGCAGATTTAACCTTACATTTTTTAGCTTAAGTTAATTAATGTTTACAACAGTTTGCCGTTTACTTAAATGCTGTCATATCAGATAGCTTAATAATTTTCAAACAGCAATACCATTTTGAGATATGAACTTGAGGGGCTTTAATATTAATATAATTTTGCATGAGCCTGTATTTATTTTGACATTATCCAAAGCATCGTTATCCTTTTGGAAGAGATAAGAAATAAAAATCAAAATAGTAGAAGTAAAGCAAAAATTAAATACTACAGACTAAGCATCTTATGTAATTTTAAGTAAGCTCTATGACATTTCTGTGTGGTCTCATCTCTTGGAATTCAAGCACTTGAGAGATTTAATTGCTCATCAAAACAAAGACTCTTCATGCAAATATATTACACCCTGCATTAGTCTATTTGAGTTTTTGTTAGATATTGAGATCTTGAGTTCTTTTAGAACACTTAAGTAAATGAGACTGTTTCCTAATGAATTTAATATGTATAAAATATACTGATATGTATGTACATTTTTCTCATATTTTATCCTTCATTTATACGTTTTTCCTGTCTATTAAATGTTTTTGAAATATCTTAATTACCTCAAATATTGTTCCACTTCCTTGTATTCATCTTTGTCCAAATATCCTGACAGTAACTCTGTACCTATAGGCAAACCCAAAATAACACATACTGCCTGATACAACAATTCATCAAGCTTACATTTTTATTTATGTTTAAGTGTATGCAAAAGGATTTTTAGAATCCTTTCTATTATCTTCAGCAGGACAAGAGGGTTCCCATTTTTTCAGTTTTTCTCAGTATTTGACATCATTCAAGTTATATTTTGCTAATCTGATAAATACAAGGTTGTCTTTACTGTTACCTATTTGATGTACAAGTTTTGTGTGTGCAAAACAATAAAGTGTCTATAAAATTGTTGTTAGGATTCTGGAATTAAATTTCTTCCAAATCTGGAATGCTAATTTACAAGATCAGTAAAACATTTTGGCCTTATTTGGTGGAAATTCTTTTCCTAATATTACCTATTTTTGTAGCGTTAAATATAAAACTTAATTGTATATCCAAAGAGAAATAAATGAAAATATAAATAAAAAGAGGCTCTAAAATAAGGGAAAATAAAAGCCTTTTCTTCAGAAATGAAATTGGAATAAATCCATTGACGAAGTAAATCTCGAAAGAGCAAGCTTTTTCATTTTGTTTTCCGTTATAAGCATAGGTCATTAAACTTACCAAATCAACAAAAAGAATCTCTTATTTTACAGCCCCTGGACCAATATTGCTGGAAGTCGACTAAATATTTTCTTATATGGGTTGAAAATTTCAATATAGGTTGAATTTGCTGCCTTTTTAAATCTCTCATAGGAAAGTTAGAGCACTGATTTCGAAGAAACTAGACTTCTGTTTCATTAGAAGCCACATTTGTCACTAAAAACAGCCTTCCTTTATTCTACCCATTCTCAGGACACTCACTTTCTTTTACTTAGAGGCTCTATGATAACTTTACTGTGGGCAATTGTCTTGTAAGGGAAAGTCTGTTACCTTCAAGACAAACTCCAATCATTCCCTGTTGACAAAATGATAGAGTCAGGTATTAGCATGTCTGGGGTGGTAGGAGGGTGCATGATTTTGTGAATTTATATCATCAGAATCCTGAGGAATGTGTGTGGAATGTATTCTAAGACCCCAAAGATGATGGAATATAGTATCAAATCTAATTAAATTTATTAATATAGATACACATCTTATTGATTATTCTGGATATAAAGTGTTTTCTCATGAAATTACCTGGAGTCATAATGGTTTACTTAGCTGGTTGCCTAAATCGTGGATTCAATGGATGCAAATGGTATATAGATGCCAGAATTTTCCTGATATCATGTAGAGGAGTAGACCAAAGGCTTGGGAAGATAGGAATGTTGAAGTGGATTTATAGTGTAACTTACAGACCCAATCCTCTATGCTAAATCTATCTAGAGAACCCATAGAACATTTTCTTCCTTAAGACATTTATAAATAGATCACTAAGAGGACCACCAACATTATTTAGAAGCTAGTTGCTACAGTGTAAAAGTGTTCCTATTTCTCCACATCCTCTCCAGCATCTGTTGCCTCCTAACAGTTTAATATTACCATTCTTATTGGCATGAGATGGTATGTCATTGTGGTTTTGATTTGCATTTCTCTAATGACTAGTGATGATGAGCTTTTTTTCAAATGTTTGTTGGCTGCATAAATGTCTCCTTTTGAGACGTGTCTGTTCATAGCCTTTGGTCACTTTTTGATAGGGTTGTTTGTTTGTTTTCCGTAAATCTGTTTAAGGACCTTGTAGATTCTGGATATTAGCCCTTTGTTAGAAGGGTGGATTGCAGAAATTTTCTCCCATTCTGTAGGTTACCTCTGTTCACTCTGATGATAGTTTCTTTTGCTGTGCAGAAGCTCTGTAGTTTAATGAGATCCCATTTGTCTATTTTCACTATAAGTCTTTTGGAATCCTGAGAGTTTTCTATTACTGTACAAAACCTATTGAAAAATTATTACTGAATATTTTATTTAGACAGATACTGAAATACATTGCTTCTTGCACACTTTCATGTACATGAATACTGTGTCTATTTTTGCTGCGCTTATGTTCAAACACGCATGTACACAACTGGTTTTAGTATTTAATATAAACATTAGAATGTATATTTTTATTCTAAGAGTTTAAAATATTTTTCTAATTAATTTTAAGAAAATATACAGATTATGCAATTTTTGAAACAATCTGATTTTATTTCATGGATTGCTTTCAGGTTTGCTCTTTATATTTAAAAAATAGCATTATCCTTTCTATATTTTTATGTGTGTTTCTCTTTTTGAGTAAATATTTTAAGACCAATGTAAATGCTCCAATTTTACATTGAAATCATCTACTGTTCAATCTACTCTTACTTTGACAAATGTATTCTTTGAGGTTTTAATTTCTGGTATGTTCCATATCAATTACATTTTTTATTTTTCCGTTCTTAATTTTTTTTCCTGTTTTTGGAGAAAGCTCTCAATTTTTGCTTCTGTCTCACTGTTATAATTTCCTGAGAGACAAATTGGCTATAAATAATAGCTATCACAATTGTGTAATTATGCATTTTATTTCTGTACAATCCTCACATATGTCAGCTTGTTATTTATGTTATCTTAGAATATATCCTTCCATCAATGTCAAAATATGTTAAATATTGATGGAAATCATGAGCAATGAATTTCTAAAACTTGTTTTTCCATTTCATTAAATGGTGACTGAAAGAATTAACATGGAAATTGTCTCATCTTTATTTTAAATTTAAGAATATATCTATAAATATAATCAGTTTTCTTGCAATACTCAGCATTGTAAAAATTTTGCTTAACCAATAATGTATAATCTACTAAATGTTGAGTGAAGTTATGTTCTGTATCTGGGTCAGCAACAATAGAATTTTTAAGGCAAGATTATATGACGAAAGCATGAAGTACTAAAAATGCCACGGTGGGGGGTCAGGCATGGTGGCTCATGGCTGTAATCCCAGCATTTTGAGAGGATTTCTTGAGCTCAGCAGTTCAAGACCAGCCTGATCAAAATGGTGAAACCCCATCTCTACAAAAAATGCAAAAAATTAGGCAAGTATGATGGCACAGGACTGTAGTCCCAGCTACTAGAGAGGCTGAGGCTGGAGAATCGCTTGAGCCCGGAAAGCAGAGGTTGCAGTGAGCCCAGATGACACCACTGCACTCTAGCCTGGGTGACAGAGTGAGACCCTATCTCAATAGAAATAATTAAACACATAAAAATGCCACTGTGTCATCCACAGGGTAATACAAACTAGCAACAAAAATTTCTCCTGGGTTGATTTCATATTTTACTCAATCATTTATAGTGGAGTGAAACTCAGATTCTTGCCACTACAACATATAAGTCTGTTTTCATATGTTATTTGTACCAAAAGTAAACTTCAGCTACCTTATAGCCCATTGTCGGCACTTGAGTGTTTTGCTCACGAGACATTTAAGAAGGTGAATAAAATGGCATTCAATAATTTTCATCTCAATCACATATCTGGGATTCATTTCATGAGGGCCAAAATGTGACAGCAGAAATTATCTGAAGAGCATGTCTCATTTTCTTTTGCCTATTGGCGTATGATTCTTTACTGAAGGGTTTCTGTTAGACTGCCACAATTCACTGAGCTATTATGACTTTATACTATTCTTACACATTGGAAATCTAAATATTAATTTACTGTAAGTCATATAAGTGGACAACAACTTTGAAACTAAAACTTGTACTTTCACATAACCAGAAGCTTTTAATATCAATATAATTAAATGTTAATCATTTTCTTTGTTGTTTTCACTTTGTGTGCTATTAAAAACATCTCTGCTTTCAGATAATTTGTCAAGCAGCTTTAAAAATGCATGTGCGTGTGTATAAATAATTTGACTTTTATATTTAAGCATTAAATGCTAGAACTGTTTCTAATATGTAGGATAAATAGTTGTGAATACAGTCATTTGTCTCAAATTATTTGTTGAATGATGCTTCAAGATCTGAAATGTTAACTTTTTCATATGTTGTTTCTACATATGTACTAGGATGTCCCCGGGATCCCTATTGTTTATAATTATGCTTATGAAACTACATTCAGATAGATCTGTTTCTCAGTACTTTTATCCTTTGTTACTATTATAAACATATTTTATATAATTACATTTCAGAGTTATCTCACACTAGTACATAATAATGAAGTGTATATTTGTATATGGTCTTATATCCAGTAATGTGGCTAATCCAGAAAACAATGTGCCTATATTCTCTTATATTTCATGTAAAAAAAAAAAAGATAATCTGAAGCTAATCATTGCATTGTTTCAGACTTATTAACCTTCCTGCTCTTTTTGTCTTGTGGTTCTAGGAAGAACAATAATTAATATAAATGATAATCTAAACATCCTAAGTAATTTATGTTTTTAAAGAAAATGGTTTTTGTTTTTGGACATTATATAAGAGTATCTATAAACTCTCAGCCAACAGCTCTTTTAATAATTGGGAATTTCCTTGCTTAACCAAATATATACGGGTGTATATTTTTATCTTCCAGATTATATTTTTTGAACAAATTAAAATAGGACAGATATTTATAAACTGAGGAGATTTATTGTATAGCATAGTAACTAGAGTTAATCACAGTGTATTATATAATTGAAAATTGATGAGAGATTTTCAATATTCTCACCAAAAAACACTGATACGTATGTGAGGTTATTGATATGTTAATTCGCATAATTTAGCCATGCTGCAATATATACTTATGTAAAAACATCATGTTGTACACTGTAAATATATAAATTTCTTATTTGTCAATTAGAAATAAATAAAAATCGGAAAACGTGTTGTTTGGGAAAGATACATTAGCTTCTAAAGACAAATCATGCTAGTTTTGGCAACAAAAAAAAGTGAAAAATGTATTGTAATATACTTAGTAACTGTTAACCCAAGGCTTGATTCCACAATTCTAAGTATTTTAAGTCATTGTAAACAGGCCCTTTCAAGATTCTTCTAATCTTGAGGCACTTATAAGAAGAATCTTTACAGTGACTTAAAATACTTATTGAATAAATCTTAACATTTATTCAATTTAAACAGAATAATGCAAAAAGTGTACAGTATACTGTTGCGCATTTAAACCAGAATTTTAAAAATTAAAGAATGCGAATATAAAATGATACTGTAAATTATCTTGAATTAAAGTACCACTGTATAAGATAAACTTCTATAAAGAAATTTAATTTACCTAAGTTGTCATTTATTATTCATGTTGCAATGGTTAGTCTGATGGACTCACAAACAAGTATTTATGTAACCATTTTTATATATCCACATTTGTTCAGCTACTTATCCATTTTCAGTAACTGTTCTTTAAAAACCATTTTTTAACACAACATAGGAAGGTAAGTGGTTGCATTGTACAGAGCCATACAAAACTCAAAGAGGAATTTTTAAAAACCTGTTTAAGGATATATGAGTAGGTTCTTGAAGGCTGAGCTATAGTTTCCAGTGACAACATAATACATATATTTAAGAAAAGACATAGTACAAAAATTTCAGGTAGACACGAAGATGTGTATTCTGAAAACATGTGTAGATGACTCAAAAAGTGCCTCCAGTCATGATAAGGGTGCCCGTAGTGTTTTCTGAACTCTAGGGTGCCTTCAGGGTCCCAAGAGAGCTGATGTCCAAGACTGTGTATCTTTTAACACAAGCACATCACTCATCTCCACAGCTCTCCCTAATCATGCCCAACAGAATTTCTGTTTTTCCTATGTTCCCATAAGCAGATGGTACTCACCACTCATTATCCTGTGTTACAGCTACCTGGGTGCCACCATGTGTCAGCTTCTGGGAGTAAGCACTGGACATTCTCTCCTTTCATCCACCACAACCCTATGCAGTTCTCAGAACCCTAGGCAGTTCTCAGAGAACTTTGTTTTTAGCATCTAGCAATGTTTTCTGAGCCTCTTTCAGGTCCCACTTGACTACAAGTGGATCAGTAGCTAATGACTACCAGTCATGTTTTTAAATAGTAAATGACTTCAATTTTATTATTTACTACATCTATTTAGATGAATTTTTTGGTTCTTTTTATTATGTTAATGTAGTAAATTACATTGACAGAGTTTTAAGTGTCAAATCAGTCTTTTACTCCTTTAAACAACCAAACTTGATCAATATATACTGTTTTGTCATACTTTACTTGATTTATATTGCTTTTGTTTTACTTAACATATTGATAAATCTGCTAAGTAAAAATGGCTGCAATTTGCATCTTTACATCTTCCTAGGTAGTTTTGCAGTCAAAGTTATACAATCGTAATAAAATTGGCATCTCTCATATTAAAGAATTTGTATGAGAGTAAAATAATATTTCCACAGAATATATAATAAAGCCTCCTATAAAATTGTAGTAGTTTATTTTTGCGTATTTTTATTGTTGTTGCTTGTTATTACTGCATCATTTTATAATTATTCTATGTTCATTTAGGATTCCTATTCCTTTGAATCATTCCTGTTAACTACAGATTTTCTATAATTGTCGAATTGTGAAATTTAACTCTTAATATGTCTATCCATTGTTTAAATTTGTTCATATTCTGCTCTATTTCTTTAAATTTCATCATACCATTTATTTTTTCTTCTGTTTCTTTCTCTCCAAACTTAACAGAGAATTTTCTATTCAACTTTACAAAGAACCAATTTTTGCCTATGTTGACGCTTTCAAGTTATGTCCCACTTATTAATTTTGTCTTAGAACTCTTTATTTTTCTTTTCCCACTCCCTTTAGATTAGTTCTATTTATCTTTTTGTTACTTCCTATGTCTGTGTTTAGCTCATTAATTTTCAGCCTTTCTGTTTGAATACATGCATTTGCTAAACATTCTATTCTAACTTCTGTTTTAATTCTACCACGTTTGTTTTGTATAATTATTTACTTTCAACATTGTCTAATATGTATTATATTTGTAACATTATTATGCAGTGTTTAAAATGCAAGGTTTTTTGTTACAGAGACTGATAGCAGGAGCTTAAGTTTCAACCCATAGCCTTGTTTCCAGTGCTTTCTTTGTTTTACTTTGTTTCTAGCCTCTAGGAATTTTTTCTTACGTTCCTGTAAACTCAGTTATGCATTTAAAATGATATGTGTTATACTGTGCACAATACTACTTGGTGTTTTAATGTGGAAACTTTTTAAAGGTTTTGTAGTTTACAAAATTGCTAGAAATAATGGAATTATGGTGTTTACTTTTAGTCCATTCATTTCTGTTCTGTACCGTAATTCTAATGGAAAAATTCCATAACTCCGTGCCCAATTGGTACATTTCTGGATTGAGCTTACTCAGATGTATAAGTTGTTTTTCACTATTGAATATTCTCCCTTTCTTGATATATTTTTCTCCTTTTAGCTTTTAGATAGAGCAAAATATTATCTGGATTTTATTCTTTTCTCTTTGTTTGCTCCTAGCATTTTCTTTTTCAGCAATGTTCCTCTCACTAAACTCTCAATTTTGCAATTTCACAGAGCCTTTTTCTAGATCTTTTTTTTTTCCTCCAAAGCTGTATTCCTATTAGTACTTACCCATTTTACCGTATTTAATAATCAACTCAAGTCTACAACATAAAAAAATCATTGAACAATCAAGTTGTATCTCCAAATGCCGTCTGACAATTTGTATTAGTGTGTCCTTTTGATATCTCAAATTCATCTTCTTCAAGACAGAATTGGTTATAATTCTTCCTATTACATATTTTTCTATCACAGTGAAGTTTATAACCAAAAACCTAGGTGATCAGTATAATATTTCTGCTTTTAGTAATATATAAAAATGTTAACATATGACTAAATTTGATATATTCTGGGGAATAAAGTTCAGTTTAATCATATAAAAATCAAATAATATTATTCATCCCACTAATAGAATTTCAGAAACAATTTCACAAGATGCAGAAGCAGCAATTTGTTAAAATCAATAACTATTCGTATAAGAATGCTTAACAAACTAGTAAGAGACAGGGATTTCATAATTTAATCAAGTGAATCTATATAATTCCACCTAATACTTAAGAGTCATCATGAGTGTTTTATAAATGTATATATATTTTGAGTAAGTAATCTAATTTTCACTTTTCAATGTGTGAATTGCTAATATATGGCTCAAACTGAATTATTATTCTATTCCTTCTCCCACTTGATTTAGCCATATTTACTCAAGTGCAAACTTTAGCATAGTGCAAAAGATTCAAGGATTCTAGTTTAGTCAACGGTTTGCCACTAAACAAATACATTGCTGTGGAAAATAAAAATTACCGTCTGTTAGTTCAGGTTTAGTAACTTTAAAATGCAATTAATATTGAATCTTAATCAAGTTCCTAGCTTCTTATAAAATGACATAATAAAATATATATATTTCCTAGAAAGATTAAAGTAATATAAAATAATCATGAAATATTTTAACTTAGTAAAGTTTTAGTAAATTAGGGTCTGTAAAATATAAGGACTTCTATATCTAAATTTGTTCTCTGTGATTTTACTTTATGAATTTAATTAATATAGTTTATAATGTACATCATCATAGGCCTAAGATTTTGAAGGAGACGTAAAATCTGTGGTCATAAAGCTTTTATTCCATTAAAAAAGGTAGACATTAATCAAATAATTATTTAACTTATAATGATGGTTGTCTTTAAAAGCATAATATCATAATGAATCCTTTGATTTTATGGATATATTAAAAATTAACAAATCTTCTTTGAAGCAATTCTGGAATTAACCTATATCACAGTTAAAGATTTTTGTATCTTGTCCATATACGTAGAAGTTATATTTTGATCATGAGTGAAAACACCAAAATTCCTCTGAGGTTATTAATCAATGAAATATCTACATTTTCCAATGTATTTTTAGTTTTCATAACAAAAATAAAACAAAAAATGTCCAATAGATAATATGTGTCAAATACTGAAAATGTATTTAGTTAACTAGCTACAGCTATATACTGGGGGCATTTTGATTAAGATTTTATCATTAAATATATTAAAAAAACCTTACAATACCAAAATTTTAGACAATCTTTTTAATTTAGCCTATACTTTTATAATAAAAATTAAACCATGAAATATAAAACACACATAGACAGGATAAGCCTTATTCATTACATAATGTCTCCTTTTCTTCTTACTTCGCTAACGTTAGAACAAGAAACTTGATTCAAAGAGTGAAATAATAAACAATTAGGCCAGGGCATTTTGTATAATACATCTTATGGGACTCTTCACCTTAGGACATTACGAAAGCAACACAAAGTTTTACTGAAAACAGCTGAATCTATAGTGTACACATATTGAACAATCTCTAATAACAATCAGAAGTATGACAGCAAACTTAATTCCAAGAAAGTAAGGAACAGTTTATAATCCTTAATTTTGTAACTATAGTAATAATTCTGTCTTTCTCTAGATTTCTTAAGTTCTTGAAATCTAATGTACTCTGGTTTTGGAGTTCTTAATGTCAAAATGTTAGGTTTTGTATTTTTTCTGGGGCATGATCTTAAAATATAACCTTTGTGTTCTATGTCTTCAGTTCAGCAGAGACTTTGCTCCCATTAATGGTGTGTAATGCATGAAGGTAGAATAAATCCTTTCAGTTTAATGATTTATATTTACATGAAATGTTAGTTTTTGAGTTTACTTGATTAAAAATGTCAAACCCTTTAGAAACCCTAAACATGTATTGGTCCTGCATTTTTACCATACTATTAGAGTATATTTTCATTGGAATAAGCACCATGAAAGGAAATCTTATATAAAAGAAGAAATACTTTAAGTCCTTCTCCATGGGGAGAGATATGTCTCCTTTGAGGCATAACGTGAAAATTAATTTCTCATAACAGGATATCTTAATCTCTCTCATTTAATTTATTAACCAGAACCTCCTGTTCAAATAGCAGTATTGGGGCTGAAGGAAGCCTGTTAGCATGCATGATTAACTGTAGCATCCTTCCCTGGGGTTACGTGAACATAGAGCAGGCTTAATTGGTTCCTACAAAATTATAACTAAATATAACAAATAATGCAAATAATATACATTTTAAAATTTATTTTGATATTCTGAAATATTTAAATCTTATACTTTCCTTAAAATTATTAGTAGAAATAAATGTAAAAGGGATAGTTGTATATATTTATAACTATAATGAAATATGTATTATAGTATTTCCAAACTAATATTCTGCTTACTTAGACTGTATTGTAAAGACAGAGACACAGATTTTTATTTTTGAAGTATTTTTTCTAATACACTTGAAAACCACTGACTATTTCCTTTGAAATTCAGAACTGTTTCCTATATATTGAAGTATGATAAGTTATTCAATAAAGAAATGTGTTTAAGCCTGAGCAATATGGAGAAGCCTTGTCTCTACAAAGAATTTAAAAATTACCCAAGCATGGTGACACATGCCTGTAATCCCAGCTACTTGGGAGACCGAGGTGGAAGGATATCCTAAGCTGGGTGGTGAAGGTTGCTGTAAGCCAGTATTGTGCCACTGCACTTTAGGTTGGGCGACAGAGAGACCCTGAGAAAGAAAGAAAAGAAAGAAAAAGGAGAAAGAAAGAGAGAGAGACAGGGAAGGAAGGGAGGGAGGGAGGGAGGGAGGGAAAAAAGGAAGGAAAGATGGAAGGAAGGAAGGGAAAGAAAGAAAGAAAAGAAAGAAAACTAGGAAAGAAAGAAAGAAAAACAGAAAGAAAAAAGAGAGAAGAAGAAAGAGAGAGAAAAGAAAAAGAAGGAAAGAAAAGGGAGGGAAGGAGGGAGGGAGGGAGGGAGGGAAGAAAGGAAGGGGAAGTAAGGGAGGAAGGAAAAGGTAGAAAGGAAAGAAGTCAAGAAGATAGGCAGTAGGGAAGGCAGGAAGAAAGGAGGGATGAGGGGTAGGGAAGAAGAAAGAAAAAGTGTTTAAATTTGTTTAACAGGATTTTCTAAAGATATTTGAAAGGGGGCTTCTCAAGGATCTGAGAACAGAAAAATGGCTCTCTTCGGTGTGTTTGAGTTTTGGTTTCTTCAGCAGCATTTATTCTCTTCTCCTTTATTAGAAGGGAGAAGGAGTCCCTGGTAACAGTGAAGTCATTTTCACTAGCTTTGGACTGCCTGCCTCTGGACTTCCCCATGAGAGAAAGACACACTGCGTGTTTGATGCGGGGAGTTTTGTGTTACAGAGAGCTGAAACTTGCCCTAATACAGCAGGTTTCCTGGAATCTGCAACTAAATGAAGCATACCAATCTAGGGATTTTTGCTAAAAGCATTTCCTGAGTTTAATGCACCTCTCAATGTGGTCTGCATGTTTGAAGCACCCAGAGAATTTTTTTTTTAATATTCTAGTATCTAGGTGCCATGAAGAGCAATCATTATCCTTGGGGAGGGAAACTGGCATTACTATTTTTTAAAAGCCCCCGGTGATTCTAATACCACACTCAGGGCTGGAAACAACTGCTCAAGTGTTTCGTTTTTAAATAGGTTGAACAACTCTCCATAAATCCATGTTTCTCTTTTCTCTGTTTCCATTATTGTTAATCTTATTACAAATGTAAGATTTCACTGTATTCTCCATTGAAATTCCAAAGAAATAAAATCTGAATGACATAGAAGATTAATCCCATCCCTGTTTTGCAGGTACTTCAAGTGCTGTTTGTTATATAATTTTTATAGGTTGTTGTTTGTGTTTTTTTTTTTTTTGAAAGAAAGAAAAAGACAGGAAAGAAAGTGAGAGTGAAAGAAAGAAAAAAAAGAATGTAAGAGAGAAAGAAAGAGGAAGAGAACGAGGGAGAGAGAACGAGATTCTTGTTCTATTGCCCAGGCTAGAATGCAGTCTAAAAATGGGTATTAAAAACCTCTTTTATGCCAATAATTGTGCTTAACAATGGAGACAGGAAGGAATAAGAGATGAAAATAACAAACAAG